>BMAO01034960.1:0-33227 GCA_019973975.1 Trichonephila clavata
ATAAAAATAGGTGCTTATGATTTATTAAGTTACGGTTGCAGCTGAGACAATCAGGGAACATAACTTCGATTCTGTGAATCTAATTTTAAAAAAAATTACAACTATTTTATTTTTTTCCGAAAAAAAAGTTTTTTCAAAATGTCTCTATTTTGGGTCAAATAACTATCGTACAAAAACAGAAATCAAGACCGTATCGATCTTTGACCGGGCCCTAAGCTCTCAAGGTCCGTTGCAGCACTTTATAACAAGTGCTGTAGGATAGGATGCGCCATAATGTACTGATGACCTTCTCATTCCTATGGGGAGATTTTTTGGCCTATCAGCTTTTAGTTAACTTGATAGATATTACAAAGAAAAATATTTAGTTTGCCTGAACTTGAGCTTTTTTTCGTTGTAACTGTAAAGACTATAATAAATGTTTGTTATATGAATAAATGTAATAAATTTATGTAATAAAATTTGTAATATAAACAGTGATTTATTACAAAAAATGAAGTTGATAGAAGTAGTTAAATCTCTTAAAAACATGAACGAAATTATTACACAATTACACTGACTTGTCTACAGAAATATATGTGAGCCACCCAAAAAAATTCCGTTTAAAAAAGGGAGATATCTAAAGAATTTATTCGAATACGATAATATGAGTATATATTAAGTTACAGTAAAAGAATGTTGCAGACACGGATTTGTTAACCTGACAATTATAAAAGCATAAAGAAAGTAAAAAAGAAAGAAATCGAAGTAGAAGTTTAATTTGTTTTCAGTTTAAATTCTAAAATTTCATATAAGATTGATCATACAAAACAAAAAAATTCGAAGATATATTCATATAGTCGGATCTATATAATCTATATAATTATGTACTGTGAAAAACATCATATTTGACTGATATAACCACGAAAAATATTTTCTGTTTTATATTTTGATACGAATTAAAAAGAGAAGCTAACAATAAATTTAAAGCTAGTCAAAATGTTTCAGAAATAATCTCGGACCAACGGCTTTAATTGATAAATAAGAATTCAGTTCACCCTTTAATTTACCGTCATATAAAATCAAATACAATATGTCTTAGTCGGATCTATATATAATCTATACGATTATGTACTGTAAAAAACATATTTAACTGATATAACCATGAAAAATTTTTCTTTTTTATATTTTGATACGAATTAAAAAGAGAAACTAACAATAAGTCTAAAGCTAGTCAAAATGTTTCAGAAATAATCTCGGACCAATGGCTTTAATTGATTAATAAAAATTCAGTTAATCATTTAAATAACCGGCATATGAAAAATCAAGTAAAATATGAAATATAAGCAAAAATCGATGAATAATTAATTTGAGTTAAAATTTAAATGAACCCACTCACAAAAGGAAGAGAAAACGCAAAACTTTCACATTTAAAATATTGCTAATTATTATTTAGAAACACACAAACGGATTTTTGTTCGAAAACTTTCAAAAGTAAAGTCGCTAACTCGAATCGTCTGCGGTGAAAAAGAAACCCGAATCCCAGATATTGAAACATCTATTAAGCATGCGCGTGACTTACGTCACTTAAGCAAGTTTTATACCGTTATGTTTTAAGATATGAATTAAAAATTTTTGAGCGTACTTATTTGTGAGCGCGCGTTACGAATTAGGCGTTTTATAATCTTGTTTTACCCTTCTAATCTGTTTGTTTTATTAAATAGTAACTTTTGAATACCTGAAGCAGATTAAAACAAAATAGAAAATGTTTATTGAGAGAATTCATATTGATGGTATTTTGTTGTCAAATTTAAATAGTCACTAAAATCATGTGGGTTCTGTGTTTTACTTTTTTCACTTAAGATATTACTTTCAGTATAAGCTCCTTGTACTCAATAAAATTGTATTTTTCTAATTTAAAATTTTTAGAACAAGGATATGTTATATTAATTTTCCTTGTTTTTAATTAAAATTGAGATCTGGTGTAAAAGGGAGAATGAATAGAAAAAAAGTGGATCGGGTATGGTTAGTTCGATATGTAAATAATAATAGCAAATAGACTACAAAAATAAATTAAAAATATATAAAAACTATGGATAGAAAAGAATATTTCAATTGCTTTCAATGTGTGGATTCACTTAATTATCACACGATACAATAGTTAATGAGATCCCATCAACAAATTTGGCCTAAATAAAAATTAAATTTTTGAAATTAAGAACACTGGGTCACGACGTTTGAAAATAGAGAAACTATCCAAAGAAACTTACAAGGGAAAAAATAAATTTATAAGATCGAAAACGTGTGAAATTACGACGAAAATCAGTTTTAAAAAAATTCAATTTGCCAATTTAAATAAATTTTTTTAAATGCAGAGCACTACTTTTATATATGGATTTCTTCAACTGTGATTATGGAAAATAAACAAAAAGATATACGGAGATGCTGTGTGTGTTGGAAAAGTTAGATTTATGAATTGGTTGGTTGAAATTTCAAATCGTGTTACATAAATGCTTCAAAGTGCCAGCCTCCCATCCGGTAGTGACGCTGACTTCTGTGCCTTAGACGGTGGCGTAACGTACACCCACCGTATCGCGTTAGGCCCAGACAGACTGATGCTAAATACGTATTTAACCAATTTATAAAATATGGAGGGCAAAACTTTACTTTTTGTATGGGGGCCCTGATATTCTCCGTTACGTCACTGGCCTTAGGGCCTTGGGTTCGAGTCCTGGAGAATGAGTAAATATTAAAGTCGCTCTGTTTAGCTATATATACGAGGGCTTTTGGCGATGAACCTCGTAATTTTGAATCATGGTCAAGTGACAAGGACGACACCTGAGCTGGCACCACACCAAAGGGAGGACATTGAGCTTTCGACAGAATTAACGTACGTCGCTCCCCCTACACGGGGGGGGGGTCGTTAGTGGTACTGGGCTCAAACTCATGAAATGCCAGCCACGATCCGATTACCTTGACCACTAGGCTACCGCGGCCTCTCGAATCCCGGAGAGAGAAGGCATGGATGTTTGTAAATGCATAGTGCCTGCGCGCAGGGACGTCTTAAGGCATGGGCCAACTGGGCCCGGGCTGGGGGCCTCATTTCGTTCTCGACTCTCTCTTAATAAGATCATGATCCGGATATTTTTAATGGTCAAATATTTTTCACGTACATATTCTCCAAATAACAGTGAATTTCAAACTGCATGTCAACTGGTAAAAGTGTTAAGACTGTATAATTATGTGATGACTGTTGTCTAGGTCTAGGCCGAGGCCTAATACCATAAACAATCATTCAGCTCATTTAGTTGAAATGCAGCCATTGGTCGAGCCGGTTTGTGCCTAGGTTTTTGAGATAGTGAGTCCTGCACATTTATTTGTTACAAATTACCGTTTGAAAAAATATTTGACAATGCATGCTACTGTCTATTCTTAAAGATTTCAGATAGGGCCTACTTTTGCTTAGAGGCCCAGGGCCTCAAATATCTTAAGATTTCTCTGGGCCCAGGGCCTCAATGAGTCTTAAGACGTCCCTGCCTGTGCGATACGGGGGCACTCTAAATATTCGTCAAGCCGCAAGTACTCTCGTCGTTGGTGGAAGGGGAGGAATGGGGGGTGGGAAGGCCTGACCACCCCCAGGGTGTTCTCCCTCAAAATGGAGTAGAACCGAGCAATTAGTACTGCCACGATAAATTTCGTGGGACTCGATTTGGCACTGCAGATCAGGTAGCATTAGCAACAATAATAAATTTCTACATGTTATCCTCGTCCATTTTTGAGAAAAAAATGTCGGATAAAGAAAATTTGTTGAAAGAAAAAAATGTTTTTATTCTTGAAACGCTTTGCTTAGAATCGTAAATGGAAAAATTCATAGGAGGACAGTAATTGAACATGATACTGACGTTGAAAGCAATTCCAGGTTCACATATGTATTTAAAAGTTTTTAATACTGGTAAAATAAATTAATTATATACTTCTTGGTAGTTCTCTTTTTAATTTTTTTTTTTTTAATTTCGTAAATGTCGAATATCTATAAGCAGTGACGCCCACAGGAATTTTTAAAGGGGGGGGGGGAGGTGGAGGGTGGAAAGTGCACCATTCTCGTCCCTCAATATGCCACCTAATAAATTCTTTTGATTTTATCGATTGTTGGGAACAAGAAAGGTAAAAAAAATTATTTAATACATAATCAGTATTAATTAATAAAATAAATTAGAATTAATTAATTCAAGCCCTATATATATACAAAAAATTATAATCAACCTGGAAAAAAAGCAAGGTGGAGGTCCGGACTCCGGCCCTCTCCCCCCTCTTGTGCACCACTATCAATAAAACATTTTGCATTATCTTTAATTTTCTCACAAAAACATGTGGAGAATTTAGGGTGGGGCTTAGAATAGATGGCAACTCAGATTCGAATAACTACGGCATGTAATTCCTTTCATGATGTGCAGAGGTTTTATAGTAATTAAAACGCCTGTAATAATTAATGAATTCGTTATAAAAAATATCGGCCATAACGAATTGTTTTCGAACAAAAACAGATTGGGCAGTTTTTTCCCTTTTCGAGATCTGGAAAATTTGAGAAAAGATTAACTGTTGAGGTAATCTCCGAAAAACTAAGAAAAGGGGGAAAAAATCCTCACGAAGACTGATTGAATATTTGCAAGAAAAACAATTATTTTTGGCTTTAGGGTTCTAAAAAAAAGACTGGCTATATACCAGAACGAAAATCTTCCTGTTATAGGTTCTGAAGCCCAAAAATTCTGGAGACTCGAAAGTCCACTCCTGCGAAACACCATCCACCCCAAGCAATTAATCATCTCATTATCGTTCCTCATAGAACATGTTCCAGTTCACTGGAATCACCACAGAAAACTTTATCTGGCGATATCTCGGAGTGTCAGGATTTGTAGGCGCCCCCCTTCAGGTCCACATCGAAGGAGGATGGAGGGGGGAGGAGTGGTCAGGTGAATTCTCCTGGGGAAGAAGTGGCAGCATCCTCTGCTTGTGTGCAAGGACACCACACAGCCCCTTTTGCCCGAAGCAGTAGTACGTGTCTCCATCCTATAGGGAGGGTGGGGAGGGCAAATCACTGGACTGGACTGCACTGGGGGATAGAAAGAGAGGGGGGATATGCACCAGGGCGCAGCGCCGCTGAAGATTCGGGGCGAGTTCTGGTGATCTATCTATCAGAGTGACGTTTCGCCCCTTTTGCGCTGGAGAGATCTGAAGGTTTAACCGCCTTTTAGGAAGGGAAGGTATTGACGACTTTTCGGTGACTCTTGGAGTTGTGTCGCGTTTCGAAGGAAATAGTCTCTTTTCTGTAAAATAGAGATTCTAAATCAAACCGTTTCCTGAAGTAATATAGTCTATATAAGTATTCAGAAGCAAAATATTAGGGGGCTCTCTTGCAAAGTCAGTTTTTGCCTTCGATATTTTATAAATTGGTTAAATACGTACTTGGCGTCAGCCAGGCTTTGGGCTCCCTAGAATCTTCAACCCGCCTCGTGATAAAAGGGCTGTGTGGGGATGTACTTTACACCCACATATTACACCCTTAACATTAATTTTTCACATTCACCGGTGGTGAATGTATTTCTAAATTTTTATTTTTTTGCATTAAATATTTTTTCTTAAAATTTTCCATTTGCTATTCTTTAATTTTATTTTCAATCTTTCTATCTTTTTGCTTCACCCACTGGTCAAGTCCCCTATTACTCTAAATTCATTTCCACAACTCTCGGGGCAGCCAATCAGAGAGGTGTCTCACTCATTGTCACAGCCAATAGCCATGCTACTACTTCAACCATAAAGTCCACTTCATACTCCAGTTGCTACCAACATCATTTTTTCCCGCCAAAACCTCAGGAGTGCGTCAGCTGTCGCCCCCCTCCCCCACTGCCTAGTCCTGCCGTCCAATCAGATTCCAGCCTTTCAACTTTCATGAACTTTCGAACTACCATGCAGGCCCAACAACATCCAAGGTCACTAAAACTTCAGATAGGGGATGGTGGATCTGTTCAGATCCATATCCCTGAGACGTAAATGAAAACGAAAAAAAAAAAAAATACCTTACACCATTGTTTAGAAAGTCCAGACCCTTTCTCCCCCTAAAATGGTATCGATAATTTAAGCTTTTCTGGAAATCAGAGGAAATAAGAATGGTTACTCAGACACTGGCGTACATAGACTTAGGGTACATAGACATGGGAGGGGCTATATTTAAAAAAAAACATAGGCAAAAGCACTGAGACATAGTCTTTAGCCTAAAAATTAAAAATACTTGGTCTATGGGAGACGTTTGAGCCCTAAAACCCCACCCTTGAATACGCCATTATGATTTTCAAAGCATAAGTGTTAGACTCTGCAATTTTTCATCTAATTCACTGTATGTAAACTAAACCTCTGTCTTCTATATACAAGCATTTTTCTTCTCCTTAGCGAAAACATTATATCTTTTAACTAAGTTATTAACATTTTATTTTGAATGGATGCACTACTGTAATTGATCTGTACATAACCGTACTTTTATTAGTTACATAAAACTCGTTCGCGCGTGTTATAATATTGCAAGTGAACTATGCCATGTTATGCAATTGAATCCTATTGAATAAGCAATTAACATTAACATATGATTTAATTAATAAGCAAAAGTTTTCATTTATCTATTACAAGTGGGTATATCCTAAATAATTTTTTGGGTTAAGAATCTTTCGTACAGGATCTTTTATGTGCTTGCATTCTGTTGGCTAACATTTTGTTGTTTTCTTAACTTTTTATATTTTTATAGAACACAATTGATAAGTGATGTGACTTAAAAAATGTGTATTTTTGACTGATTTATAGTTTTAATAACAATGCTGATACTAACGAACTTCTTAAACATTTTTTTACTCTACAGCAGTAATTCCCAAAGTGGTCTATATGGATCCCCAGGGGTCTACGTCTGCAGGGGAAAAAATGGGGGTCATAAAGTGTAAACTGTGGTCTATGATTGTGACTCTCATTTAACCCGTTCGTAGGTTTAATTTTAACTTTTAATGAATGGATGGGTACATACACAGGGGTGTTACTTATTTACTTACGTAAAATTTTATTATAAAATAACACATCTATCTCTCTGGAATTATGGAATATCGTGAGAAAGATTTTAATTGCTTTTCCTTGTGAAAAGGAATTTCAGCTCGGTTGCCAATCTTTATAACGAAAAAAAAAAAAAAAAAAAAAAAAAGACTGGACGCTACTAATAGAGGAGATTTAGTATTCAACGTAACAAAATTGATGCCAAATGTTGAAAATTTGTTAAAAAGCGTCAGATTCATCCCTCCCTTAAAAACCATTTGTTTTGCTGCTCAGTTATTTTGTGTAACAGGTACTGAATTTTAATTTAATTAATAAAGATTTAAAATTAAGATGTGTTTGTTTTCTTAAGCTTTTCACTAATGTTAAAAATTTAAATCTTTTTAAAATAAGTAGTTTGGCACCAGCTATCAAAAACACATTTAAGTGGATGAATTTGCAAAAATTCAATATTAAGGAAGCAGAGGTCTACCCCAAACCGGAAAACATGGCAAGGGGTCAATGAGGCAAAAAAGTTTGGGAAACTCTGCTTTAGAGGTATAAGTTTAGTTGCTAGAAATAAAAATGTTCCATGGGGGGGGGGGGGAGTGCGCAAGAGTAAAATTCATTGCATATTTTTATCAAAGTATGTAAATATAGAAATAAAGGATCTAGCAATGCACAAGAGCTGTATTCTTTAAATTTTTATCAACAAAATCTGTAAGTTTTCAATAAATAAAAGAAAAGAATGAAAAAATGAAGTAAAATTTATATAATTATTAGGCTTACTCTCGGGCTTTTCGCACAACTTATGTATATATTATTTTTGTCTCCATATTTATTTCGTATTGAATAATAATAATAAATATTGCGAAAAAAATAACCCAAGAAAAAAAAACTGCGTGGAGATTGTTTTTTATTTTTACATAACCTACCGTGTAAAACATGAACTTTTAAAATGAACACACAATTTTTGTTTGAAATCCGATTAACGTAAAATCCAGCTTATATGACGCACACCCATACTTTCAAGCTGTCTTTTTTAATTTTAAGGTATATTTTACGTATAAAGCTCACCCCCCCCTTTTTTTTACGAACTTACCTGAAATGTATGTGCGAAATGCTCTTATGTTTTGAAGTCATTTATTCGAGATATTATCCTAAGCTTTTGAAAAAATAGTATATTTCTAGAATTACAACCCTTAAGCTAATAAGGAATATCATTTCTTTTAAATAAACAGTACTTCGATATATCTGGAAGTCTTATTTTTCTTCATGCTCATCTCTGTCTTTATTTTTAAAGCTGTCATTTTTATACCCGGCATTTAACGCACATCCGTTAATTTCGATCTTAGTTTTTTTTAAAAAGTGCACGTTATACGCAGGATTATACGGAATATCTGTTCGTATTTTGTACAAACAATCAAATACTGCGTATAATTAAAAAAAACTAGAAGAGAGAGAGAATTAAAACACTAATTCCAAATAAAATATGAAGCATTAAATTCGAAGCGGATAAAAAGATATGAAGATATTTATATTTTTGTTGGTGTGTTTTTCTAATGATATGCATGAAACTTTTGTCATAAAACTTTATTTTTATATGGAATAATAAATACAATTGTTTTCAATTAGCCGAATATTAAAATTTAAAGCGATTCGTTTAATTTCATTTGTTTCCGGGTTTTAGAACTCTTTATGTTAGAGACCGGGTTTATGGGGATGCTGCACATATTAAATGAAATTGACTTCAAAAAACGGTTCAAAATTACGATGTATATATCACAAATGGTCTTCGTGTGTTGTTTAAGTGTGACATTGATTCAAAATTTGTGATTTGGATTTTGCATTTGCTGCATTGCATCAAAATTCATTGCTGAAATGTCAGTAAGATTGTCCAATACTTTAAAAAAAAAATTAGAATTTTTCACCGAAAATAATTGTGAATTTCTACTTGCCAAAACCAAGGGCTGCATAGCAACAATCTAAAAATTGCAGATAAGATTCTAAAAAGAACTAAAAAGAAGAAGAACGACATAAAAGTGGTTTATGAATAGTATTTATTGTTACTGACAGTCTAAGTTAATAGTTATATTTCTCTAATCGGAAAGTTTATGCTGAGATTTCCAAAAACTCTGAATTCATACACAGTACAGTAATCGTTAGATTTTAAAATTGAATCTATTACGTTTGTCTTATTTCAGGTACAAGACAAAACCATATCAGAAAACCTTTGAAACAAAATATGACAATCCTCACGGCCACAAAGGCAAGATGATTCGTGAAGAAACGCTGACACCAGAAAAACCTTTAAATTCACTCACACACAAAAGCTTTTTTCAATACGTAGCTATAAGTTTTTACAATAGCCTCCTCCTCTTAGACAACTCCACTATACAAAATATTAATCCTTATCTCCTGGATCTTAAGTCCTTGAATTATCTTTTTATCGTTTAACCTTATTTAATCTTCATTCACTCTGTCTCTTCACTTCACTTGCATTTTCTTTTTCACGTCCACTTCAACCTGACAATCTCCAAAGCAATTTATAAACTAGGGGGAAAATAGGTACATTATGTAAATTATTTCACTCTGTATTTATATTTTAATTTTTGATTTTTTTTACTTGAACTCAAGAAAATATTATAAATCTCAGGGCACACACTGGACTAGCACTTCTTTTTATTAAGTTCTATGTATTTCTTAAGGTATCCGAACACGTTGAAAATGACCAAATTCAGTCAAGAGAGATATTTTTGTTTTTTATTTTATAGAATAGAGCTATCATTTGACTTTACGAAACATACTTTGTTTTGTTACTACACTAACTAGAGACCACGTTACAATCCATTT
This sequence comes from Trichonephila clavata, assembly GCA_019973975.1. Classification (NCBI taxonomy): domain Eukaryota; kingdom Metazoa; phylum Arthropoda; class Arachnida; order Araneae; family Nephilidae; genus Trichonephila; species Trichonephila clavata. The sequence goes on from BMAO01034960.1 coordinate 9,892, forward strand.
TATTAAGTTAGAAAAACCGGAAGTGGGTTTTTGATCGACCGGAAGTGGGCAGTTAAATTGCTCAAAAACTATCATGGCAAGTCTGATAAATTATTACGAATGTTTTTCTATAAAACTTTTTGAACCTGATATTTATGTTATTTTCTAAAGAATGTACTAAAATATTTCTTATTGTATGAATACTTTTTGAGTGATGGCTTGTTATTTAAATAATAGTCTCATAAAAAGTGTCACATTTCTTACAATGTTTACTCAATCAGCTCTAAAATTTTCAAATTTTAATGAAAAATTAAAATTTTAGTACATTTTCTAGATAAATGCATCTAATTTGTTTTATTAATACGTTTACTAATATATGTTTATTACTTTTTTCTCTAACTGCTTTGAAGTTTTTCAAAAATATTGCTAAAATTTCCCTTATAATTGTGATTTTTGTAAAATTCAGGTAATTTATTTTAAATTTTGATAGTTAAATATATAGTAATATTTATTGGTATTGATTCATAAGAGCATTTATAATGTTTTAGTTTGCTATTTTGTTAAAAAGTACTCTGAACGTGTTCGGATACCTTTAAATCTTAAATTCCATTGGTCAGTTCGACGATCATATACATTATATTTTTATGTTTATCCAATGACTCAGACAGTTTGATTTATTTTTTTTTGACGACACAGAAGACAAGTACACAGCACAAAGAACATTACATAACTGACTCTACAAGCTGAAAAAAACTCTGATGATTTGCAGCGCCATCTATTCATTTTACATTTAATTTATAACAAGTTCCATTATGAGGTTATAAAACTCGAACTAAGAATTCCAAGTTTCTGTATTCGATTAAAAATTGAATTGTGTTTATTACATTTATCAATCGAGAAATATGTATTTTAAAAAACCATAGATGCTGCAAGAGTAATAAAAATTTATTTAAAAGTTTAAAAACTTTATGTTTAAGGGTGGTGGTTAAAAGTTAAAAAGAGGTTCCAACACAAAATAATTTTTTAAAAAGCTGCTGAAAAAGTGATTTATTTTATAGCATAGAAGTTCAGGTTCCATATATATAAATTTGTTAATACATATGTTTTCCTATTTAATAGATACAAATAAGAATGTTTTTTATGTAGATTTAGTTCAATATACTTTTTTCAGGTACTTAAAAATATTAAAACAAACAAACGAAAAAAAAAATGCGTTAAGATTTATTTGAAAAAATAGTGATTTTAAATAATTCCGTTGTTTAAAATCATAATTCGATCTTTTTGTTGAATACTATCCAGTCTGTTTACGTTCTTCTTAAAAAAATATATTCCTGAAAAATAATTTTGCAATATTATTCCCGTATCTTATTACTTCATTTAAAAACTTCGATTAACGAAATAAAAAATATTTAGAGAGAGAAAAAAAGTAATGTAGTAAAGGATTATTTTTTAAATTAAAAAAATAAAATTTAGGTGGGGGGGGGATGATATTTCTCATTTGCGTTCGAAGACAAATTGAATGAATAAATATAAACGATTCTAAACTTCGAGGACTCTTTGGTATTAATTAAATTTGTCGAATAAAGGGAAAAGGAAACGGAATTGAAGTGAGTTAATTCAACGTTTAAAAACTGCAACCTTGAAAATAATTCGATTATATTATTGCAAGCACGCTACATTGTTTACTGTTTATCATGTGACCTTAATGTCGTAAACTGGGTAGATAAATGATTTGTCACAACATATGTTGCGAATAAAAAATAATTTTTCTTTCTCTATCTATTTAACTACTCCATATTTTTTTAGCTCTTTTCATACTTTTTTATTCTAAACGGGAATCGGATTTTTCATTTATTCCAAACGATTTTCATTTATTAATTATTCATATGACAATGGCATGTAGATACTTCCAATTAAATTCGAGATGTTTTTTGAAGCTTTTGTAAATAACAGTACTTCGTAAGATAAAATTCTAGAATAAAGATTATTTTGAGTCTTATGCCTTACATTTAATTTTTATTTATCCTAAATAATTAAATTTACAAATTAAGATTTTTTTCCCGAGTTGCATAACATTTGATAAAATTTTGAAAATGTTTATCAGTGACTAATATGGATACATAAAGATTTCAAAAATATTTTTAGGTAATAAACGGTCCTCCCTCCCTCCAAATGTGTTTTTGGCACGTTTTAAATTACTTTAAATAACTCTGTAATATACAAATGTTTTTATATGCTTTCAATAAAATTATTTTACCTTAATTTGTTGACATCGATATAGTATATTATTTTTTTACAGTTTTTTGGCCATTTTCATTTTCGAAAACGAATGGAACTTTTATACGTTCTAAAAGAAATACTCCTGATGTCTCGTATGTTGAAAAGGGAGATTTCTAACGAAAATATTATTACAAAGCTTTAATTTGCATACAGTTTCAGAAAGTAGATAAACAAATATGCAAAATATTTTTATGTAATTTTAAAATCCGTTGGAATATTTTAATAACAATAATTTTTTTAGTATTATAAATTCATTTTGATGAAAAATTGATTAGAATGCAACTTTAAATATGTATAGAATTCTTGCCGATAAATAATATTTGCAATGTATGTCTTAAAACGTATTTAAATAAAAGTTCAATTATCCTTTATTAAGTAATATTTAAAATTTATTTTTATTAGTTTCGTTGCTAAATTCCAATTACCGTATTTATTCGAAACTAAGTCGCACTTTTTTTTCCAATGTTAGTGCTACCGAAAATTGGTTGCAGCTAGAATCGTATAAAAAAAAATTCATTGGTGGGACAATTACAGCAATTACAAGTTCATATATGTATTAAAAAGTTTCTAACACTCGTAAAATAACTAATTATTCACTTCTTAGTGGTTCTCGTTTTAAATTGATTTTAATTTTGTAAAATTTGATTATTGTTAAAACATTTTACACTATTTTTCTTTTTTCAAAAAAACTGGTTGAGAATTTGGGGTGCGGCTTAGATTGGAGTAAATACGGAGCATATTACAGAAACACAGAATTAAGACTAATTGAGGTTTGTCGATCGCTATTGGAATTTCTGAAGTTCGCTTTTTTTATGTTCAGTGATATTTTTCTTATTATCACTATTTTCTCATGTACTAAATTTTTGTTACGATCTTTTTTCAGTCGTGGAAAGAAATCAATATGGGGTAAAATATAGGAATTCAAAACAGCAGTTTTTCCTGTAGATATTTGAAGAATTGTTATGTTTCTAAGAAATCGTTCTAAATTGTGATTACGGTATAGAAATAATATTTTATCGCTTTTAAATGAAAGTTCAGCCAATATGCTATAGAAATTATTTCATTCGACGGATTCGAATCTTAAATCGACATCCTTCCAGATACTCTTTCATTAGGACTCATAACAGTTTCTTTAAGTACCTTTACATTATGTCTTTTTGGTTAACTGCTTATAGTTTTTGTTCACGAAAGCACGATCAGTTATACAAAATCTGGCATCATCGTGATAAGGATTGTTTACTCGTTCTCTTTTTAATCGTAATCGTGTTCTGGTTTTTAATTTTTTTCTACCGTTAAAAAGAAGATGTTAGTTTGTACATATTAGGGAAAATTATACTCAAAATCAATATGATTTGGAAAAAAAAGGTTTTTTTTTTCTTTTTTAAGGTGTCGTACAGAATTGTTAACCGGGGTGTTCAGCAAATTACACAATGTATGAAAAAAAGGGGGAAAGATTTTAGATTTTATGTAGTTAATAGAACATCTGCTTCCTTGGATGTGTGGTAAGCCTAAAAGGTCCGAGTGCCCAAAACAGAACAATCGACGTCCAAAACCCGACGCGCCGATGATCTCATCCAGTGCAAACGATCGATCGCGACCAACCCTCCTGTGGGGGTGTCTAGGGGGAGGGTCGAACGTGGTAGGGGGGCACGAAGAAGAAGAAATAGGGAGGGGGTGGACAGAGCGCGAGAAAAACTTTTTTCCGTCGTTTCCTTCCTTCAGTCGGCCGACGAAAAAGAGGAAGGGAAGGAGGAAAAAAAATCGTCTGAACGAATCTCGGGCAAAAGAAGGGGCAGGCAAAGAAAAAAAAGTTCCAAAGGAGAGAGGGTGGAAAAAAAAGAGGAAAGATCCCCAGTTGCAATCGATACAGTTCTTTACTTAGTTTCATTTAAGGAAAGGATCATCTTTTAATTTATTTTACTTTTTTTTCCGAAGATTTTTTTTTCCCTACTAGTCCCTTTCGGTTCTATCATCCTCCCTTCTTTTTCTGTTGTTCTCCCTCCCACCAGTTCGTTCGAAGAAGATACCTGCGTTTAATTAGATACCGAAGAGCGCGCCGATTATCTTCTGCCAAAAGATTTTTAGCTTTGTCAAAGTAATTGGGTAGCCGCAGATGATGCAAAATCGTTTGGAAAAATGAACGCGCGCGCGCCGAGTTCTTGCCGCAGATGGAACACTTTTTGACATAGACGGGGAATATCGGGATATTTCGATTGGGGAAGAATTTCCAGCAATGGGGGACAAAAAATTCGAATAGGAAGATTGAATCTATAGATTTCTGTTCTTTCGAAATATTTTAAGTTGAAAATGGTTTTTTATTGAAGCCATTCAAACGGCAACATCCGAAAAGAAAAAGAATTATTTAAGTTACAAGCACATAAAATACTGACGCCTCTCTGCATTTTTTTTCTTTCTAATCATCAATCGTTTAACTTTAAAGCGTGCACTTAAAAAGTCGCAAGTATTTGTTCAATAAATACTTCTTAAATTTTAGGAAACTTTTCTCCAAAAAAAAAAAAAAAAAGTATGACAATATATTGTTTGCCAGTGTCAGTCTTTTTTTTTCACTGGTTAATAGTCAAGTTTTGTAAAAAAGGGATTTCCCTAAAAAGCGTCACTTGGAATAATAGGGAAAAGTTTTGCTCACAAATGAAGTTTTAACTCTTCTTATCCTACAAACTCGTGTCAACTTCATCACTTGATTGTGATTAGAAATTCTGGGGGCTTATAGTTTATTCAATTCCTACTATTAGTTCACATACTCTCTCTAAATATATATATATCTTGTCCAAATTTTTAATCGATAATAAAATATTTTCTATTCATCCATTCAAGTTCAAATACATTTTTTAAACTTGTAGTAGAAGGCACTTGATGTTAATACAGTTTTTCAAATATTAATTCATTAATTAAACTTCAAAATGAATAAGTAATAACAAATAAAAATAATTGTCCAACAACATACACAGAAAGGAAAATCGTTCGTTGTGTCCCTGTAGCGCAATGGATAGTGCGTTGGACTTCTAATCCAAAGCTCGTGGGTTCGAATCTTACCTGGGATGGCCTTATTTCTGCGAATGTGATTTCTTTTTTACTATACTATTTTATTAGAATAATTAAATTTAATTAAGGAATAAATAGTAACAAACAAAAATAGTCCAACGCCATATATAGAAAAGAAAATGGAAAATTGCAAGGAGGATCGCTTTCTATTTTGCCACTTAATATTGTGATTCTGCCATATGTATATACATATTTATATTAATTACAACTATTTAATAAAAAGTAGCCAAATAAGTTTTTTTTTTTTTTTTTTGCTGACTTAAGTAGGAATTGACTTTATATATATTTTTTCGTTTACTTGTTTTTTTTTTGTTTTTTTTTGTGTCACATACTTAAACTCAAAAAAAAAAAAAAAATTTCCCAAATGGGCTGCATTTTGGCACACAAGTTTTACAGACATGGCAAGTCTCCCAAGTTCAAAAGGCATTTCAGTGGTGGCACCATCTAGTGGGTGCTCTCGCTACCAAGGTTTTTGGCACTTGAATTAGCTTTAATTCAAGTTCTCATCGAATGCTAAATATTGCAGTGATTTAGTTTTTGCTGAGAGTACCGGTTCCAAATTGATACTCAAGGGATATTTTACATGCCACATAATCGTATGACACGCTTGCCTACGACTTCAGAAAATCTATCGACTCCATACGGGATCGAACCCGCAACCTTGGGCTTACGAGGTGAGCACGTTTCCTCTAAGCCACCGAGCCGACAAAAACTCTCTTTCAGAAAATAAATTCCTTTTTCAGTTAGCATCTATTATTGATGTAGTAATAGTCCTGTGGAAACGTTTTTGTTGTAGCCTTAGAAGTTTGTAGCAATTAGCATCTTTTTGATAAACTTGTGACGGATCTAAACGCGTCCTCACGCTTATCTTCTTAGGTATTCTTTGGGCATAGCAAAATTCATCAATCTTTTCCTAAGAAGAAGGCGTGATATGCAAATTAAGTTTAATATATATAGTTCTAGTTCGCGAGTTAAAGAGAGTTAGTAAGTTAGAAAGTTAAGAAGGATAGATAATAGAAAGTTAGAAGGTTAGTAACTAAATGTTACTAAAGACATACAAGGTGAAGATTACCGTAAAAAATTAGAAAGGTCTTGTAAAAGATTAAAGAAATAAGTTGTTATTGATAAATTAAATTGATTAGAGAACTGCTTAAGTTCAGGTATTGTCACCTTCACATTACGTTTGAAACTTAAAGTAGTTAAAAGGTTAAGCGGCCATTAGTTACATATCTACTGTGTCAAGTAATATTGAGAATAGAGGAACTATTATTAGAAGTAGTTTATTAAATGTATTCTCCCAAAACGCGACTCTCGTCTCTTCCCTCTGTTGTCTGACTGGATCATCCTATTTAGTGTTGCTTGAATTGTGTCTGAGACTATTGAAGAGATAAATAAAATAATTGGAAATTATCATGTCGAAAAATCCTTCACTTCCTTCCACATCTTTAGCTGGGTCACATGGTAGACAGGAAGTAGGTTTATTACAAACTCTTATTATTTTATCTTTATTTCTTTTTAAAACAAAAACAAAAAGTTTCTATAAAAGATTTCCAAAATTGTTCTAAAAAATTGTTTTAAAAATTTCCTTTTAAAAAGTTAAAGATTTCCGAGGAAAGGAGTATTTTTGAAAATTTACTTACAATGAGACAGAATTATATATAATCTCACCTCTTTTCCCACCTCTTATATAAAGAAAGAAATCTACAATTGATGAATACAATGGGAAAATCTAATTCATCGAATTTAGAGGAACGAAATAGGTTTTTCCGTTTCTGTTTTACCGCTAATCTAAAAATATAATTGTCCGAATTTTATTTTCAAAGTAAAATTTTTTCCTTTAAACTGTTTTTATACTAAAATAAATGTTTTTCTTTCTTTTTTTATGTATTGCACGTAATTGACTGAAAATCTTTGAATTAAAAAGAAATAATTTAATTGGATTAATTAAAATACGTGTTCGAACTACTTCATTTATTGTTCTAAAAATATAAGGCAAATATTAGCCAAAATATTTTACTTTTGTGACTTGTTCTAAAAGAATCGTCACTTGACCATGGTTCAAAATTACGAGGTCCGTCGCCAAAGCCCTCGTGTAGTTGAACAGGGCGACGTAATATTCACTCACTCACTCACTCACTGTAAAAGAATACTCCCTTTTTTCAATTCCTACTAACAGCTCACATTCTCTCTCTATCTTGTTCAAATTTTCAATCATTAATAAAATGCATTTTAAAGCACTCAATTGAGCTGAAATTTTATATACACACTTATTTTGGATGACAATACAGTAATTTAATTGTAATGAATAAAAATTAATGGATTAAAACTAATTATTCAAAGAATTACAAATACAGCCACGTTGGCATTATTTTTGACAGCTTAGCGACCCTTTTGGCGACTTGTGTCAAAACTTGAAAAGGTTTTTTTTCTCACATTTTAAAGCACTCACTTGAGCTAAAATTTTCTATACACTATTGTTTCGGGTAACAATACGATAATTTAATCATAATTAATTAAAATTATTGACTGAAATTAATTTTTTAAAGAGTTACAGATATAGCCACGTTGGCTTCATTTTAAGCGACTTGGGTCAAAACTTTATTATCTTACTTGTTCTTATTTCACTTTTCATTGCTTCGGATTTCCTTTCAAGATATATCTATCCCAACAAACCATGTAGGGATTAAATACAATGTTACTCTTAACTGATACTTATCTCGGCATTAAAGTAAATTGTCTTTAAGGAATAAATATGTTTCGGTTTCAGCTAGACAAACTTTAATTAAAGTAACACTAATTAATTGGTTGCCTTCAACCGTTAGTGCTCCAGTGAACTGCCTCAAACAGAATAGTTTGCTACGTCTATGAGCAATCCTTTATTTTGCTTCATCTGATGGTTAGAGAGTAGGAATTAGATTCCAAACACTTCCTTGGATCATCTGAGGTGTATTTTTTTGTCAAACAACATAATCGTCGAGATTTTCAAAAACAATTTAATGTGTTTCACCCATGTGACGGCCTGTTATTTAAGCATTCTTGGGGAATTTTTTTTTTCACGACCAGTAAAAAGATAGAACTTTAAGTTTTTCATCATTTATTTATATGTATTTTAAGGAGAATGTAAATAAATGTTTAGCCAAATATATCCAATAGAACGTTCTGAACACACCCTCCTCTAAAAAATGGACGCTCACTTCCTCCATGATTCCGGCTGATTGACTTATCTGAAATAAAAAAAAAAATTAAAGGCGTTTTAATTTATAAGCTTAAATGCACAGAATGAACTGTACTCAATTAAAAATATCAAAAATTGGATTTTTGGTAGATCTCTGAACTTTCTAATTTCATTTGTTTTTTGTTATGTTTTTGTTATAAAAGAATATTTTGAATTTTGGAGAATGATCGTAATCCATTTTGTGCGTATATATGTGCTGAGTCTCTACTCTATAAATTTGAAGTCTTTCAGCCAAACCGTTCTTGAGATATGTTGGAGGAAAGTTTGAAAAACACAGTTTTGATAAAAACGCGTTTAAATTTTCAAGTCCGATTAAAACAATGAAAATCTTAACTTAGCGCTACGAACAGTTGTGCTCTTCTAACACCTGCTTCTTTATAGCGACTTCGATTTTTAAAAAATCACTTTACCACCGTATCTAGGCATGTTAAAAAAGCAATTTATGAAAAAAAAAATTTTAATTTTTTTTAAAACCTTTTTATGGGCGAACCCTCTTAAAAGTCTAAAAGTAAAAACATCTCTAGGAATTTTGCATTTGTTCGCGGGCACACAGGCGTTCTTGGAAATGAACGGTCCGATTGGCTTGCAAAGGCTGCCACCAAGCGAGATATTGACGTTGCCGTTAATATTCCTAAATCATTTTACAAAAAGATTATGAAAGAAAAAATGGTGAAATCTTGGAACCAAGAACATCTCATTTCAAACAAAGGGAGCTTAACAAAGAAGTTTTTTAGAACCATTAATAAGAGACTGTCCTGCCATCATTTTTATACTTATTACAAAATAACCCAATTTCTCAGTGGTCATAGTAACTTTAAAAGCAACTAGAATAGATTTAATTTAATTCCGTCATCTTCCTGTGATTGTAATATTGGTGGCGAAGAAAATGTAGAACATGTGCTCCTTCTGTGTGTTCCAAGTTTGTCAGTGAACGAAAGATCCTAAGACTGACTTTCAAGGGCTTAATAAAAATTGGCCCCCGAATCTTCATCAACTTATTTCTACCAGAAGTGCTTTTAAAAAGTTCTGTGAATTTGTTGTAAATATTTGTAACCCTTCATAACCTCAAAAGTTTTCTTTTTTCCTTCTTTCCTTTGTAATGTGTGATAATTACTTCTGTGAACCCCATTGTGATACTTTGTGGTGCACGGGGCTTTTATAACTGTTTTCAATAAAAAGTAAGTAAAAAAAAAGTAATATAAAAAATTTTCTTAAGTCAATTCCTACTTAGATCGGCACAAAAAAAATTATTTTAGTTTCTTTTTATTAAATAGTTACAATTAATATATATATATATATATATGACAGAATCACAACATTAAGTGGCAATTAATTTTTATTAATTATCATTAAAGTATCGCATTGTCATCCAAAACAATCGTGTATATAAAATTTCAGTTCAACTGTTCAGCTTTGAAACGTGAGGGAAAAAAACTCTTTTAAAGTTTTGACCCAAGTCGCTAAAAATGAAGCAACGTGGCTGTATCTATGATTCTTGAAATAATTAATTTCAGTCAATAATTTTAATTAATTATAATTAAATTATCATATTGTTACCCGAAACAATAGTGTATAGAAAATTTCAGCTCAAGATGAGTGCTTTAAAATGTGAGAAAAAAACCTTTTCAAGTTTTGACACAAGCCGCTAAAAATGAAGCCAACGTGACTGTATCTGTAATTTTTTTAATAATTAGTTTTAATCAATTAGTTTTTATTAATTATAATTAAGTTACTGTATTGTCATCCACAATAAGTGTGTATATAAAATTTCAGCTCAATTAAGTGCTTTAAAATGCATCTTATTAACGATTGAAAATTTGAACAAGATAAATATGTATATAGAGAGAAAGCTAATATTAGAGGAATTGAAAAAAGTGAGCATTTTTTGTAATCTTGAAAATCGTTAAACCTAGCGCTAAATGAATAAGGTAAAATGTACATTATATTTTTAAAACATTATTCACTTTTGAAATTAAGGCTTCCTGCCTTAATGTGCTGCTCTTTTTTGTAAAAGTAAAAGATTGGTCGCAAAAAAAGATAAATGACCAACTCGGGTAAGAACAATAAAATCTTTTCCATGTAATCTAAATATAAATTATCTAAATGTCCCATAATATAGGTAAGGAAATCTAAATTTTATAGCCTGTCTTTCTTAAGTATCAAGCACTCCCTAAGCGATTCGTTGTTTTCTACCTGATATTTAAAAACACACACTCACGCTTCTTCATTTTCCAAAATCTCACGACTGCATTTTACTTTGGAAAGTCAGCGCACACAACATTACATAGTATTCTCCACATGAAAATTTTCTGTTGCAATTTATTAAGTGTATTGTAAAAATTTTTGAGGGTTCCTTTTTTGTCTAAGTTAACCATATTTCAATAGAATTGTAAAAAAGGTAATATTTTTTATTCCTAATTTGTGCAAATCTTATAATTTTCAATAAATCTTCTCGTGCCACTGTTACAACCTCGCCGTGCCACACTGTGGCACGCGTGCCGTGGGTTGGTCACCCCTGCCTTAAAATATGAGCCAACTGGGCCCGGGCCCAGGACCTCACCCTCAGTGGGGCCTCATTCCGTTCTCGACTCTGTCTTAATAAGATCATGATTCGGATAATTCTAGTGGTCAAATATTGTTCCCGTACATATTCTCCGAAAAACAGGAAATTTCAAACTGCGTGTCAACAGACAATAGTAAGACTGTATTATTATATGATGACCGTTGTCCATGTCTAGATCTAGACCTAATACCATAAACAATCCTTCAACTCATTCAGTTGAAATGTAACCTTTGGTCGAGCCAATTTGTGCCTAGGTATTTGAGACTGTAAGTCGTGCACATTTTGAAATTAAGGCTTGAACGAGTATTTAACGATGCATGCTATATACTGTCTACTTTTTAAGATTCCAGGTGGTACTTTTGCATAGGGGCAAGGGGCTTAAAAAATCTTAAAATTTCTCTAGTCCCAAGGCCTTAAAGAGTCTTAAGACGTCCTTGAGTAGGAGTACTTAAACAAGGCTCTTAACGTACTCTCATAGGAAGAAGCAGCAGAGATCAGGGGAACAAAATTTGGTCCCTCTCACCAATGTGCCCAATCCAGCGTTGCAGAGGTTCATCGTTTTGATAGTTGCTAACTGGGATGTGCCTATGAGAGGGTGAGTGGTTGGAATAACGATACAAACTTGGTAAGTTTGTGATTCTTTTCACATATATCCTTCATATGTGTATTATGTGTGTATTTCTTGTCATGTGTGTTATTCGTTTGAAAATATAGTCTTTTCAAAACGAATGAATCATTTATGCTAGCCCTGTTTATAAACAAGTTTTCTATAACTATAAAGGACCCGTCAAACTGTATCTTGGCGAAGATTTTGAAGAAATTATGCCAAGATTTTTCAACTCTTAAACAAAGTTATTGTATTTGAGCATGCGTAAGAACGTTTTCTCATAATGAATATTGCGGCATTTAGTGAAAACGGTAGACGGGCAGGGGAAAAAATACCCTTGAAGTTGTACTAATTTAAAATTATTTTTCTGTGTAAAAAGAGAAGTACTTACGCATTATACCGTCAACCAATTTGTCAAATTAAAAAATCTCGCCAATTTCAGTGATATGTAACTAGTAGTGGAAAAATGTTTCCGCGCATTTTCAAGCTCAAAAATCTTGTATGCACATACCACGACAGAATTTGGCGAAGTCGATGTTTTTTGAAATAGCGAAATTGGTCGAAGGCATTATACTTTAATACCAAAGTCTGAATTTAGATTCTATCCATTACCATGTGGTAAAAATAGCGTGAAAAGAAGGCCTGTTGCTATACCACCTCTTATTGGAAAGATATATTATAATACGCTTATAAACTCAAACTACTATGAGATATTTGTAATGAAATCATGTGGATGACTCAGATCTTCCCCAATTAAATATCTGGGCTGTGCGGAAAGACATTACTGAGGAGAAAATCCCCCAAATCGTCTACATTCACAGAAATTTAAAAAAAAAAAATGACGTCATTTTCTTTGTGGGGAAAAACCCATTATTATCTACATCGAGATTTTTCTACTGGTAATAAAATAAGATTTAAATCACCCGGCATTATTTAACTTAAAATTCTTTTTCAATATCAGTAATAGATGTAATTTCATGTCATGTAATACGTGAAAGACACAATAGTTATACATTTAATATAAGAATAACTATTATTATTTCAGCTAATAACTTTAATACAGAATTAGTTAAAATTTGTTTTTGATTATTATGATTATTGTGTTGAAAATTCTGAAACTAGTTGCTCAGAATACAAAATAATTATCCCACTATCTTTCTGTCTAATCGATTTGAATTCGTGTCACTGTGGAACTTTACAGGAATACTATTGGAACAGACCTCTTAATTTTGAGGTTGGGTCATGCGAGGAGGATGACACTGAGCTTCTAATTCCACTTTCTTAACTTCCACCCCCCTCAGGGGCTTACTTAACTGTAAACGGCAGTTATTCTACTCGACAGTCTGTATTGAAAACCGCACTTATGAGTCATCTGGAACAACCCCAGCCACTTAATTTACATTCCTTAGCGCTGAATAATCTTGACTCGACTTTATCCTTGTTCATCTAAATTAGGTGCAATACTACGAAGATCGTTTTTACATGGTCCTTTACGAGTATTAAAAACACACAGGTATTTAATTACAAATTCAAAAGTTCTACCACAAATTTAATAAATTTGTGTGTGTGTGCTGCGCAAAATATAGATAAAATTTAATATTACGTCTCTGTTTTAATGAATAATACTTTAAACACTTTTCATATGTACTTTCCAGTGCCGATTTAAGCTAATTTCGGTACCTGGACGCAGAAGATCTACAGGCCTTCTTGGCACTAGAGGATTGAAATTTATAACGAGAAAATTTGGATAAGTCTAGCTTATCCGGACCCCAGGGCGCCCACCTTAAGCGACCAATGGATAAACCGTCATTGATACTTTTAGATATGCTTAAGAATATACCGATGGAATAATGTGTGTGTGTGCATACTAATCCATTTAATGAAGCATTTAAACATTTTAAAGTTTTTATGCATCATTTCCCTCTCTGATATTTTACAATGAGGCCAACGGTTTGCAGTTTGTCATGATGTTATGTGAATAAAGATTATAACAAAACAACGAAAGAACAGTAATGCATGCTGGGTGAAAGCCTACACCAACAAATTTTTAATTTTTAGCCTAGAGATTACGCCTTGGCATTTGTTTTTATTGTGGGATATATATATTTCCCACAATAAGAAAAAAGTCTGTAGACGCCACTGTATGAAGAAGAAAGAATTTTTTCGAAATATTGTTCTAGAACAGGGGTTGGCAACCTTCTTGCTGTGGTATGTCAAACCAATCTATAAATATGATTCAGTGTGCCACACAGCAGAACATATTTGAAACAATTCGATTCACGCTATAATCAGAGGCGGATTAAGATAGTTGGAGGCCCCTGGCGGTAAAAGGTTTGAGGCCCATGGGCTTAAGAGTCGAAAAACTAAAATAGTGAAACGAGTCGCTTACTTTAAATTCTCAAAACAAAAAATGTATTGCTATAATAAAACTCATCGGCTAAAGGAAAAATCTGAACTGTACATAAAAAAAAAATTAAAAACCTTACTTACCAGGTATATGCAAATGAAATGAGACGATTGTTTTAAAAAAAAAAAACACAATAAATTTTTGCGAAAACTGTTAATATTTCTTTATTTGAAATAATATCCATCGGTAGCTACACATTTTCCCCATCTTTCGGGCAATTTGTGAATACCACGCCAAAAAAATGATCGGTCTTTTGAGGCCAGCCAGTCATCAAGCCAAGATTTGACGTTTTCGTAAGAAGTGAAGTGCTGGTCAGCCAATGCGTGCCCCAATGATGCAAATAGGTGGTAATCGGAAGGTGCCAAGTCTGGCGAATAAGCCGCATGCGCTAAGGGCTCCCATCCGAGTGCCTTAACGATGTCCTTGGTCGGCTTAGCACGGTGGCTAGGTGCGTCGTCATCAAGGAAAATCTCTTTGTGCTGCCGTTTCTTGTATTGCTCGCGTTTTTCGAGTAAAGCATCGTTCAAATTAAGTAATTGCTGCTTGCAGCGATCAGTATTAACGGTTTCGTCGGGTTTGAGAAGCTCATAATAGATTGGTCCCTCCTAATCCCAGAAAATATACAGCGTTGTCTTGCGGCTGAAGCGATTCGGCCTTGCGGTCGATTTGGACGGTTGTCCGGGGTCAACATACGATCGATTACACTTGGGATTCTCAAAATAAATCCATTTTTCATCAGCAGTCACAATATGATCGAGATATGACTTGCGTTTGTAGCGGGCAAGCAACATTTCGCACACGATTTTTCGGTTTTCCTGTTGACGGTCCGTTAGCTCGTGTGGTACCCATCTACTGACCTTTATTATCTTGCCCATTGCTTAAAGACGATGGGAAACAGTGCTCTAGTCAACATCCAATTGTTCTGCAAGATGTTCTTGCGTTTGGCCATCATCTTCATTGAGTAATGCTTTGCAATTCAGCATCTTCAAATTTTTTTGCTGGTCTGCCACGCTCCTTGTTTCTCACATCGAAATTACCATTTTGAAACTTTTCAAACCACCTGTAGCACTGCGCACGGATTAGAGCATTGCCACCGTATGCTTCTAGAAGCATTTGATGCGATTCGGCAGCATTTTTCTTCAGATGTTAACAAAAAATTAATGCTGTCCGCAAATCGTGGTCGGAAGGGATAAAATTCGACATTTTCAACACAGTAAAAAAAAATACAATGTGCACGCTGAAACTCGTCCAAATGTAAACTAAACATGAGTATCAAAGGTCAAACTATAAAAAAATCACGTGTCATGGTTTCGTATTGTTTGTATATGTGCGTGACGACATCTGTTAGCAATCGTCTCATTTGATATGCATACACCTGCTAAGTGCTTACAGTTTTGCTATACAATTTGATTTCTCTTTGGCAATTCATCAATTATTTTTACCATATCTATTTTGTCCAAAACATTTGATTCTGTATATAATATGGCTATGTTGTTCAATTTGTCTTTTCTCCCATAGTACTTCTTGAATTATTTTCAACACGTTTTAAAACTAAAAAAGATAAATCACCTGATGCATTCGATTTCGGTATTGCTAAAAATATTTTCAAAAGTTTTTCTACATTAGGATTTATTTTGCATCTCGATAAATTTCTAGCGGGGGTTTCATTGCATCTTTGTTTTCTTTTCATTTCTTGTTCCAAGGTGGCGTGGTTGGTTTGTCGCTGGCCTTTGCACTCATTAAGCTTGGGGCCCCTACCAGCGCTAGCGGCCCCTGGCGGTCGCCAGGTCCGACACCCGCTTAATCCGCCACTGGCTAAAATGCATATAAAGTTAATGAATAGAGGTCAATAATATAGATTGATAATTGTATTATCAATTTATTTTGCACCATTTAATGTTTTAATGTAAAAATAAACAGCATAAAATGTAACTATTTTTTCCCAACAAAAATATAAAAAAATTAAAATTTACATGTATTATGTTATTAAACATATTTATTAAAATAAGAAATAGACAACATGAAATTTGAGTATTTTCCTTCGTTGCAATTAAATAAAAAGGTAAATAATTTTAATGCGATCCTAGGGATTTCAGCGCTCCATTTTTATATCGCAAAATCAGGGGTATAATTTGTGACTTTTCAATTTGACACGATTCTGAGCATTTAGTTGTTAAGCAATTTCTTTGCGGACTCGACATTTTTTTCATATGAGGAAAGACTTTTTACTGAGATATGGAGAGTCACAAAAGCGGAGAGAGCAGTGTACATGCAATTTTCTCTCTTTAAACTATTAAATCTATCCAGCAGTGACATTAACAGTAATTTACAAAATAGCTGTAAATTCATCTTTGGAGCTATCTTTCAGATTTTTACGTAACTCCCTAAGTCAAATAAGGCGTTACAAATTTATTAACTTCCATCCACTCAAAAATTGACAAATGTGTAAAGTAGGGCAGAATGCCACTTAGAATGGTACCGTGTGCCACAGGTTGCCGACCCCTGTTCTAGAACAACAACATTACGTTGAGAAGCATATAATTTCTACTAGTAGACGAGTTTGGTGTTGAAATTTAAGTTTGAAAAGAGCTGACAGGAATATTTTCATGAAATAACTGAATAAGTATGAAAATCTGTTAATGTCAATTGAACCAATATGCAAACACACATGATGATTATATTCTCTCATAATGTTAAAGAATAGAACCCTAAATTAGAACATTTTTTAAGATCTGAGAATTTTTCAACAATATATCCTGGCAATATTTTCTTATATTGTAATATAAAATTACTCACCTTTCTCATTGAAGCAAAACTTTGCGCTTTTATGTAATATTTCGTTATTTTAAAGTACTGTATATTCAAGTAATTTTAATGTTCCGACTTTATATTGGAATTCTCTCTGTAAGAATATGTTTAGATTCGTAGTTTTGTTCACTTTCTTTTATATAAGACGAAAAACGTTACTCCATTATAAGTTGTGATTTATCTTTTGCGTTTGCGTAGAATGTGTTTTAAAAATTAATTTTACTAGATTTTATTTTAATTTGTTCTCTGATTCATAGTTAAAATGTCATAACTATATGAAAATAAATGAGAACAATATGAATAAAGTGTTTTAAATTTACAGAATATATTTTTCTTTCTGTTTTATATATATATATATATATATATTTGTGGAATTTGCATGATTTTTTTCAGTGAAAAAGTATTACTGATTTTAACAATATAGTTGTTTTTTTTCGTTGAGCAATATTTACCATTCTTTTACTTGAAATCTTGAATATTTTCTTTAAAAAAGAAATAAAAAAACACAGCATACTAATTCAAAAAAGTCATTAAAAATAAGAGAGGGAAAATTGCATCATTGAAAAAATCGTTTGCTTGTACTAACTTCCGATGCACAGATCACTGTTGATTCATCCGATAAGCTTTCGATCAAAAATACTTATTTTTTGTGAACTAAAAAATGGTAACAATCAAAGATCGTCTGCTGCTAACGACGATCTATTTTCTCTGGAACAAAAAAAAGTAGTAGAAAAAAAAGAAGCTGCACCTGTAGTTGCTAAAGCAACGAACACTGAGCTTTTCTGGTTCGTATACCTATTGCCAATCACGAATTCAATGACCGGAAATCTGTTTTTGGTTTATCTCAAATTCTGTCGACGAACACGGAAGGGGGGGGGGGACGAAGTTCTCGATTGCACTGCATTGAAATTGATCACTGCATCGAAAAATCAAGTTTTATTTGTAAAAACCGGAGATGTGACATGGTTTTTAAGGAAATTATATTGAATTGTATTTTTAGTTAATATATTTAATTTGCTAAATTTACATTTATTACTTAATAAATTGTTAGCTAAACCTGTATGAAAATTATTATATACCAATCAGTGGTGTAGCTACCAATAGGCTAGGCTGTGCCATGCACCGGGGCTCTCAAGCTCAGGGGCCTCTCAGACCCTGAGCACCAATCAAACCGAACTTGCAATAATTTCTCACAAATTTAAGGAGACATGGTACGATTTACGCAAAAGTTTTTAATTTAAGGATTTTCAAAATTGTTTTAGTTGCCTCCTATGTGTATATGCAATGTAAAAAAAAAACAGATTTTGTGCTCAAAATTTCATAAAAATCTAATCATTTAATTTTTTAAGGAAAAAACTTAAAATTTTTGAAGTGATTTTAAAATGCTACTCCTCCTACAGAAATTTACGTACATAAATGAAATTTGATTTACAAGTACGTCAAACAATGTATAACAAAAGTTGGTATGGGTTTTGCGATAACATGATTGGTATTCCTACAATACTTCTTTTTATGAATGCTTATTGAAAATTCATTAAAAAATATATAAATTCTGAGTTTAATTATTTTTAAAAAAATAAGTATTGCTTTGATTCAAAAATGCATACCAACCTTTGTTACTTGCACTATTAGCAATAGGTAGAAGAAAATTCAAATCATTAGGCACAATAGAAAAAAAGCCTTAGCATTTTAAATGAATACAAACTAGTTATTTTATCTTTCTGAGATAAGTTTAAAGTTTTGATTTGCCATAGGGATGTGAGTAAAAACGTACGTGAAAGCTACAATTCCGCGTTTTTCAAGTTTAGAGCTTTGAAATTTTGTGAGGTTATAAAAAAGTATATAAAGAATAATTTAGGCTCAAAAACTTATTTTTGATTTTTTGGCCAATTTTTGTCAATTGAATCGTACTGTGTCCCCTTAAGAAAGAATATAAAAAGTTGCCATATAACTATAATCATAACAATTCGGTTGAAAGTAATTTTGAACTTAGAGGGAATTCCCCTAAATTCTTTACTTTGTTTGTTCAGTGTTGCGAACTTTACTTGTTGAAAAGTTTTATTTTCAATTTTTTTTCATTTTTCTATAAATTGTTACTTGAAAGTTCCATGAAAAATCTTACCATACTTGTTTATTTATCTTAAAAACCTACACAAGAGGCAATTCCTTCCTAATTGCATTCTATTTTTAATAACAATATGATTCATAGTAGGCTTCGGGCCGTGGGTAGCCTAGTGGTTAGAGCATCGGACCCCAGACCGGAAGGCCTGGGTTCGATGCCCGATGCCACCAAATGCCCGCCGAGTACAAATCGGAGAACGTGCTCGTTAAATCTGTGGGTCCGAACGGTGTCGCCATCTATCGTGTTGCGTGAGCAAAATCGCACTGTCACCCCTTGGGGGGGGGGGCTCTAAGCTTAGGCTAACGACAGGCGTAAAATTCTAGCCCTTAGCCGCAATGAATTTCGTGGACCTTGATCTGATGTTACTGTCGATCAGGTGGCATAAGCAACAACAACAACATAGTAGGCTAATTTCCTTTTTCAATATTTCGCAATCTTGTCTTATCTGCAATAGACTGATGTAATTTTGTCCTCCCCCTTCCTCTGTTCTTTTGCAGAAGTATTTTTTTTTTCTTAAATAAATTATAATTATATAATATTGTATATTTTATTTTCTTGTTCATGCATATTGTTTGTATCATTTCCTGTCTATCTCTTTGGACCATTTTGCAGCACTAAGCCCTCTGGTGGGTGAGTTCGATCCTCCCCCAAAATAGCTAAGGATACGTTTTGTAGTGTAGCCTTACGTTTCTCCTTCCTTTTCTTTTTTAAATATAAAATCCTTATTAAAAAACCGAGCCTTACAGTAGTCACATATGATGTGTAACATCTGACATGTTATCTTGGTAAATACGCAATAGTAACTTTAATCCTGAAAAAAAAAATGAATCGGGTATCATTGGAAATTTCTATCGAATAATTATATCTTTAATGAAAATTTTATTTAATTAACACAAGGAATAATGCAATTTTTTAAATCAAAAATAACTATTCTTGAATTTGAGGAAGAGCGGATACAATAGACTTATGATAACTAAAATATGACACATATACTTATGATTTCAAAGTATTTAAAAAAAGTTGTGTGAAAAACAGCGTCAATAACAGTACCACCGTTAGTTGTCGAAACATTTCGATTTGTGTTCATTTCGAGCTTGAGTTCATCATTCAAAAAGCTATGAGCTGCTCAGCTTCTTGTAAACTGAAGAGAGTTAACGTTAAAATTACCACTCAAAATTATGAGAAGGGAGTGATAGTTTTTTTTTAAAAAAGCAGAACCACCTTCAATATATGGTAAAAGTACAAAATGCGGGAAATCTTTAATTTTTTTAACCGTTTGATTCGGAGAAATGTATACGACCATCGAAATCACTGTTTGTCCATTTTCAAATAAGCATTCTGTTGCACAAATGTCCCCAATATCTTGACTTAACAACACCCAGTCCACTTGTTTGACGATCAGTAATGTCCATAGGAGGAGTCACAACATGTGAGTTGTTCTGTTTGCGATAGATCGCAACACCAGCTGCTCTGTGGCCCGGTCGTTTAAATTGTACGCAGCAATTGAAGAAAGGTATCGAAACACGTTCGTCATTATCTAACCACGTCTCTGCCAACATGAGTAAGGTACAATTTTGTGAAATAATGTCGTCGAAATCTGTTTGGTGAGCCCTGAGACTTTGACAGTTGAGCGTAAGGATCGCAAGTTTATCCTGGGTGAAATCTTAATAAGACTTGCTGGGGGTATGTGCGAAGTGGATTTAGAGTTAAGAAAACGAAACTGAATTTTTGAATTCGAATCTTTTTTGAAATGCTAAATTTAACAATTTAAAAAAGGCTAATGGCTTGATGGCTTCTAGAGTTGTACCCCGATGCGAGGGTAGCGAAGAGACACCACCAAGTGATTGGTCAAATCAAATAGCGCGCGCTTCCCCGACTTCCTGTTTCACATTTCCGTTACTTTTCATGAAATCACTACTACAAATATCCAGCAATCGAGAGGAAAGATGTTACACAACAAAAAGAAACTCAGAGGTGCGTTTAAGTACAAACAATGATAAGAAAGAGAAGGTAGTAAATAAAATTTGTAGCTTTGTATATTTAAAATATTAATATATTTTTATTTGATAAAACCCAATCAAGATAGGGCCCACCTTTTTTTCAGCACCAGGGCCTTTGGATACCCAATTACGCTACTGTTACCAGTAATAACCGTTTGCAATATAATAACCTATAAATCAGCCGAACGAACTTGGGAAGAATTAATAGTGCTTCGAAGCATCCTTAAACGACTTCTGTGAACACAGACACGCATATATCAATAACTATATCTGACTTCCATATTAAATTATCGTTGTGAATTGAGAGTTCTAAGAATCATTGTGTGTGTATGTGTGCAAATAGTGAAGCGCACCAAGGGGGAGAGGGGTCCGCCGGGCAAGCTGTAGGGGCTTTAAAAATAAAGTAACAGTCATATTTTTCTGAAATAGCGTTGTACTCGATTGATTTATTGATTGTTTATTGATGTCACCATTCACACCAAGACAGTAAGCAGAGAAGACGTAACCAAAATCGGAGACTTAGCGTACTCGCGGAAAGGCCTCTGATTGTCTAAATCTTCACCGCTCATTTATTATTAGATGGAAGGGCGCGGTAGACTAATGGTCATGATCACGAACTCGTGGCCATCGTTATCGAATCGCGGGTTCGAGTCCTGATTCCATTAAAGATCCACGTTAAATGTGTCGTGGCTCAAAATCCTCAAGTTGATGTGGTGAGAAATTTTGGAGATTGAAGTGCCATTTTAGATATCGTCCTCGACACTTGACTGTGGTTCGAAATTACTAGGGCCGTGGCCGAGTGTGACGTTACGAGCTATTGGCGAAGAATCTCATAATTTTAAACCACGGTTAAGAAACGAGGATGACACCTGAAATGATACCCCACTCTGCAGACTTCCGCACGAACATGAGAATTTGAAGACCCAGCAGATTTGACGCTATGTGAGGAAACCGTTATAGGGCCATTAGGACTCGGACCCACTACTTAACTGAAGAAACACCAGACACGATTCCAAGATCACATGGCAAATTGGCATCAGTAGCCAGACATTGGCTCCGAATAATTTTTTTAGGAAACTATTTAAATACTAACCGGTGTCTTATTTTATTAAAAAAAAAATTTTTTTTAGAGACTTTGGTTTTTGTATGTCTATGATTAGAATAATAAATTTCTATAAAGTTATGAGCTGATATAGAGATGTTGTTGATTGTGTGCGTGACTAAATTTTCAAAGGAAAGTTTATGGAATTCTAGCCGGAAAAGCTATTTTAACTAAGAGTGGTGCCAAAGCTGTTGAAATTCATATACAGTAGGACGTCGTTTATCTGAATCAATTGGGACCGGACACCGTTCGGATAACCGAAAACCGAATGCGATCCATGCAGTATATGAAACTGGACATTATATCAATATTGAAAATCATCCTATGCGGGAAACGTGCTTGAAGAAAAAGCAAAATAGGTGCAAAAAGTCGCAATTTTACTTTGATTGTGGAAAATAATTACTTATTTTTCTCTGTACCATTGTACACCTTCGTTTTTTCGCTGCAAGGTCTCTGATTCTCTTGAGCAGCAGTAGTTGAGTAGGACAGCACTCTGATTGGTGTTCTTACCACTCCATAGCGGTCTCTAACTCATAAAAAGTGTTAGCATTTGATGGACCCTTGCTACTTTCGTTGTTGTTGTCCTCGTCTTTATCCGTTCCATGGTCGACAGAGTCGGATTCTTCTTGCACGGAAGTCACAATCTCGTCATCATTTAGCATTTTAAATCCACAGTCTTCTGCATCGTATGCCATCCAGGTTTCTACATCTTCTTCATCGCATTCTTGAAATCCTGGGATCGATTAAACAAAATAAGTAGTCTCCTTCCTGTGGTCGTCATTAAAGCTTATTCCATGCATTTTTCACCAAATCACACAACTCAAATTTCCCCCAAATCCCTCACCTTGGGTTTTACCGTCACTTTTGGCCTCACGCAAACCAATGTTGAGCATTGCAATGTTCGAAAACGTATTCACATACAGTACATGTAGTTGACCCAAAATAAATAAACTGGTTCGGATATTTAACGCTCCGGATAATAAACGACGTTCTGCTGTACCGCATAAAAAATATCGTATAAAAATAAAATCGCATAAAAAGAACCGCACGAAAACACACGTTCTACTGTATATTTCTTCAAAAAAGTTAAAACGCAAATTAATCGTAAGAAATAAAATTCCTATAAAAACAAGTAATGTGGAAAAAAAATTGTTAAGTTAATTTCTACTT
>BMAO01034961.1:0-35962 GCA_019973975.1 Trichonephila clavata
ATTCAGATGATCCAGTCTCATTCATGGGTCAGATTTACGAGACGCGTGTATTGCATTAAATTAATCGCTCAGTAAGACAGAGGACGGTAGCCGAAAAAACATTTAAACAAATAAATGTTTACTTCCTGAAGATTTATGTTAAATGTTTGTTATGGAACCTTTTTTATTTGTTTTCTTTCCCTCTGAAATACTCTACTCAAAATGACATTTAAAGCGCTTATTGTACTGATTTTTAAAACATCTGTGGATATATTTGATACCGAATAAAAACTGTAAGTAAAATTTCATTTCATTTATATATAAACAATTTATTTTGTGCAGAAATATTTGTACTATTACGGTTGCTGGTACAACAGAAGAGGTTACGTTTCTGGTATTTTGCGTTTTATTTGAGTGTACGGCAGTCTGCATGAATAACGCGTATTTATTACTTTTTTAGCAAAGATTAACATATTATAAGTGATTATACACGATTATTTATTTCATTAATTTTCTAAAACAGAATATTTAATATGTTCACATTAATATCAGTAGAGTATTAATTATAAATTTACTCATCAGAAGGTACTGTAAAGATTACTTGAACATGAAATGGCGCGCTTATCCGGAGGACAGAACCCGCGACCTATTGGATACGAAGCCGAGTAACTTAACCACTAGATCAAAATGATCCCTTTAGTCCGGAGGTTGTTACTGGCTTATATAGATGATACCGCTACAAGCACAATGGCGTACACCGACTGTTTTAATGGTGGTGCGGGCACATATTTTACAAAACACATAGACGATAACATAGAAGCGTAAACTTTAGCTAGACATTAAAAATCTGTTGATCTATGTGAGAGGGGTTGAGTTCCCAAACCCCAACCGAAGTGTACGGCCGGTATATAGATATCACCATTTAGAAAGAGAAGTGGAATATCAGTACAATAAAATGTAATCAATTAAATGTGTTTTTAAAATGCGTTTACAGACTAAGAATATGGTATGGGAATATCGCCAAACCATTGATGTAAATTTACTTATTTTACAAATTACTACTGATATCAATATTGGAAACTAAAGCTCAGCATCAAAATATTTGCAATATTAAATTGTTTTTGCTCAAGAAATTTCGGGTACTTACGTATCATCGCAAAAATCGCCAACGTTCAAGATAACTCGCCAAGTTGGCAAACCCCAATTTTCGCATGTGTCGTATGCGTTGAATTGGCAATCATGTGCTTCGTTTCACATAATGCCGCCAATAGGTTGCAATTATACGTAAGTACCAACAAAGCCGATTTAGGCCCATTTCGGTCCCTGGGTGCAGAAAATCTACAGACCCTCTTAGCGCTGGCGGATCGAAATTTATAACCAGAAAAACTGGTTAAGTTTAGCTTGGAACTTACGTATTATCACAATCTGTTGGTGACATTCTATGAAACGAAGCACATGATTGCCAATTCAGCGCATACGATACATGCAAAATTGGGATTGCTAACTTGGCGAGTTATCTTAAACGTTGGCAATTGTTGCGGTAATACGTAAGTACCTCCAACTTCTCCGGAATGGATAAACCGACACTGAGTACTGAAGTTCTCAATAAAACACGAGCCTAGATCCTAATTTGGAGCATTGGTTGGCACTGGTTGATTTTTGTTGTCAAACTGATCGATTACTGAGCCAATTTAGCTACCCTCCTTTATATGCGCTATACTAGAAATAAATAGTTCCAATATCTCTGGCAACTCTACTTGGCATCACTTTAGTGGGAATTCAAAAATCGTCGCCAAGCAGTGCACCAAAATTGGATTTTACCTAACATAAACACAGAGCCTCTGAGAAGGTTTTCCAAGAGGTTCAAATGTCTTGACCTCGAGCTCAAAAGAAAATTCCACGAACTTTAATTACAAAATCAGGTATTGATTTGATATTAGTACACTACAAAATTTTCCACCAAATATTTGTAAAATTTTACCAAGTTCGGAGGATAACATTACAAAACTTTTACACCAGACGGTCTCCCCAAAGATCTATTATGTTCAATTTTAAAATATCGCCAAAACGAGTAGTGCACTGATAACATATTAGTTCCCAAAATTGGGTTTAGATATTTCAAAAATATAAACGATATTGTTAAGATTTTAAGGGTACTTACGTACTATCGTATCAAAACCAACGTGAAAAAAAACTCGCCAAGTTTGTAACTCCAATTTCGCATGTGTCGTACGCGCTGAATTGGTAATCATTTGCTTCGTTTAATATAAAATCACCTATATGGTTACGATATTAGGTAAGTAACCTTTTAAGAAAATGCTAGTATTTCATAACATTTTATATTGAATTTTTTGGTACTTACGTATTATCGCAACCTATTGGCGACATAAAATGAAACGAAGCCCATGATTGCTAATTCAGCACTTACGACACAGACGAAATTGGGGTTGCCGACTTGGCGAGTTATCCTGAACGTTGGCGATTGTTGCGATAATAGGTACCAAAATTCTTGAGCAAGACTGATTTAATATTGCAAATATTTTGATGCTGTGCTTTAATTTTCAAGATTAATATAAAAAGTTTCCGTTTTAGAACTATTAGACCTACAGACTTGAAATTTGGTAAGCATGTTTTGTCGAAAGATATCTGCTATAAAAGCGGTTTTTATGGAAATTGAATCGGAGTGGGGGCGTAAAAGGTAAATATACTTGAAATTCAATCCCTGCCCTTTTAAAATTGAAAGGTGAATGCTATAAGAATGTTTCTCTCTGAAAACAATTGAAAGCTGAAAACTAGTATTTACATAGTAGTAACTTATTAATATATATATTCATGCACCATTATGACCTAGCAAAAGGGAAGGTAATGGCTAGAATTATTACAAAAAAAATATTAATTATAATTCTTATCCTAATTTTTTTTCGGATATTACTGGTACATCTGATTTTGATGTAATTTAATTAAAATTTTTGTTTATCCACTCTTTTTTCTAACATTTACTTAAGTTCATTGAATTTTGTTACTATAGTTCAGTGATTCCCAAAGTGGTCAATATCGACCCCAGGGGTCTATAACGACCTGCAAGGGGTCCACGTCAGCGAAAAAATAATATGGGGGTCTATGAGGTGTAAATGGCGATCTACGATGTTGGTTCTCATTAAACCAGACCGTGACTTTAATTTTAAAAAACACTTAATCAAATGGAAACAAGAATTTACCTATTTAATATATTTATTTACTAAGTTTAATGAGGTTAACCTGAAGTTACAAAGTGACAGCATTGTTTTTATTTTGACAAGGATCATCCACATTTCAGCGTTTCTTGCCAGAATAAAGCTAAAGGAGAATAATATTGGAGGCCACTAATTTTGCGAATTCTGCCAGGAAAATGACGTTTTAATCTATTTTTTTTTAATATTTAAATCCCCTTTATATATTCAGATTCTGGAACTATTTTTGAGAATGCTTTGACTATGGTAATACCACAGTAGGCAATAATTCTTATAGTCACAATGAAAATAAAAATGTCATATTACAAAAAAAAAAAAAAAAAAAAACCTGATTGGAATAGGAATTAAAGGAAATCCTAAAGTTAAGTTTCGAAACGGATGTCAGCAAATTTTGTTTTAAAAAGATATACCTATTATTTATCCCGAATTATGGAATATTGTGAGAAAGGTTTTAGTTACTTTTCCTAGTGAGGAGTTTTAATGCTCCAAATCTCCAAAAGAATGAAAAAGACTGTGGACACTACTAACTGAAGAAATTTACGGTTAAACCTGATAAGATTGATGCCAAATGTTAAAAATTTGTTATTGTAGCACCCGATTCATCGCTCCCATTAAAAGCATTCATTTGTTGATGAGTTATTCTATGTATTAGTTAAATTTTAATTTAATTAACTAACATAACTAGCATGTGTTTCTTAATTTTTAAGCATTATTTTTCACTACAGTTAGAAATATAAATCTTTTAAAGTTAGTAGCTCTATCCCAGTTGACAAAAAAACAACTAAATTGATAAATTTACAAAAATTAATATTAGAGGTAAGCAGGATTCTCTACCCAAAACCGAATAACATTGCATACAATTTTGATCTCTTATCATTTGAAGTAAATCTCTATGAAATATCTGTTATTTGAGTTTATTCAGAACATATTTGTACAATGATTTTTCCATTAAGGTTTCCATTTTTATCCTGTCTTATTTGAATACAAGTGTGTTCTGATAAAATAGACTATACATTTCAAACTAATTTTTCTTTGTACTTATCTTAAATTTCTCTCTTATTGTAAACTCTTTCATGCAGATCACTCATTATTTAACTTAATTTAGTAATAGTTGGCATCAAAGTTTTCTAAATGTTTCAAATACAAAAAAAAAAAAAAAAAAAAAAAAAAAAAAATGCTCTTGCTTATTAGTTCATTTAAATTTATTGAATTTTATCATTTTTTTATATTGAATTCTTGATTTAAGCCGAACAGGATTTGAGTTTCTAAAACAGAAGTATATTTATCATTAACGTTTGTATAGTACCTCTTTTTTGGAGTTGAATTCCTTGAACGGATTCCTTAAACTTTTTAGCGAATTCTAAATTTCAAATGTGTATGTCTAACAAACGGAAATTTTGGTCTATATAAATCTTCCATACATACTCCCTAAGAAGCCAATTTCACAAAATTCGTTCTTATCGGATTTCTATTCAAGAAAAGGAACACGCCCGCCAAATTTCAAGTCAGTGGATCAATTAGTTCCGGAGATTTTGTGATGAATGAGACACTTATCTCTTTATCATATAGACTGAAAGGAACAATTTGATTTCATTTTTTAAAACATGATATAATTTTTGTTTCAATTTATTTTTAATCTTTGTAAAAGTTTACTTATTTTGAGAGAACTATATATAAAGCACTTAATATAGTTTTATACTTACGATTTCTCTCTCTTCGAACCTAAATTTCAATCTCATAAACTGAATAAATCTCTGTAAATTAGTTTACCTATGATTAACTATTACGGTAACAAAAACCAAACGAAAAAAAAAACTTGTATCTGAATTTTCTATCTATTAAAAGCTTTTATTTAACTTACAATGTATGTATGTATGTGGGATTTGAAGAAGGAAAGGAAGTATCACTCTTTTTCTTCTTTCCCGCCGGCCGAAATGATTCACACTCAAGCTTTTCTTTTTATTCAAGGATTATTTATTTTTTCATATCCGTTCGAAGCGCCTGTAGTGCGAGCCGCTGATTGGCTGTCTTTTTTTTTTATTATGCAATTGTATGATTTCGAAATGAAATAGTTTAGTAGTCTGTGTTCTGGCTCACGGCATGTAGCCGACGGCTGTGTTGTTTAGCTCTTTAAATGAATGTAAATTGTCCCCTAGATGTTAAAACCGAATAAAATGTTTTTGTTAAACATTTTGAGAAGTTATTTCTCATGAACTCTCACAGATTGGGGGTTCGGTAGGGATTGAATTTTAGGGAAATCCCCGCAGATTAGTTTGTCGGCTCTGACATGTTTGCGTGAGAAAAAACAGCCAACTGTCTCTCGGCTTTTAGAAAGCCGTTACGATTTTGTTCCGGGCTCCAGTTTTGCGGATTCCAGTATTGTTCCGGGCTCCAGTTTTGCGGATTCCAGTTGTGTTCCGGGCTCCAGTTTTGCGGATTCCAGTTGTGTTCCGGGCTCCAGTTTTGCGGATTCCAGTTGTGTTCCGGGCTCCAGTGTTGCGGATTCCAGTTTCGTTCGGGTTCCAGTGTTCCGGATTCCAGTTTCGTTTCGGGCTTCATTCTCGCTCCGGCCCTGCAGTTTCCTCGTCTGGTTTTTTGTCCGGCACCGTTTCGCTTTTGGGTGTGTTCATCTATAGTCCTGCCTAGTGGACTCAAAAAGTTCAGTGATCTTGCTGTATTGCGTCAGTGACAGTCTCGTGTTTCGTCAGTGACAATCTCGTGTTTCGTTTTCACCAGTGTCCGGTGTATATTTCAAGAGTGGACTACCTGAAGAGTCAAGATAAGTACTGTTTTGATTTTCACCAAATTTTGATTTATGGTGCTATGCTTTTTTAGTTGTGAAAAGTGAATAATTTCAAATCGTTAACTTGATCAGTATTGTTGTTCGATTATTGATATTTTTATTTGATCAATTTTAGAATAGATTTGGTAATAGTATTGATGTTTTCGAAAGTATTACATTAAAGTGTTATATATTTTGTGATAATATGATATAATTCTTTTCATGCAAGTTTCGGTTGAATTTGATCAATTTTAGTATAGATTTAGTAATTTTATTGATATTTTTGGGTTTTTTTTAAAGTATTACAGTACTGTGTAATGTTTTGTGCTAATAGGATTTAATTCCTTTTCAAGTGAGTTCAGTTATTCTTAATCATTGTGTGTGTTAAGAAATGCTTAGAATGCTAATTTCAGGTTATTTGATAACAGAAAAAGGTACATTTTCTTTCTTCTAAAAAACGAAAGTAGATTTTATTTCTTTTGAAAACGAAAGTAGATTTTCTTTTTTTAAAACCGAAACTAGGTCCACAGTTGTGATTTAAAAATAGTGTTTATGAATAAATTATGATTTATCTTGTCAAATAAGAATGAAAAATCTTTATAGTAAGTGTTAGCTGTTGGTATAGTACCAGAGTTGAGTAAATCTTGTGATCCACACTGTTTGATAGTGCAGTACTAGGTAAGCATTGTGACTATTGTGTTGGTACTACATTGCACGTGCATATTGTTGAAAAGTGAACATAATCATATTACGTATAACATATTTGTGATTATTATCTCTTTAACGAGGTATGAGCCATATAAATTCTAATTGTGTTTGAAAGGATAAAATTCACTGACTTGTGCATGAAGTCATTGCCTAACGCGCGGTCTAAATTTAACCTTGTTTTTTTTAAAATCTTAAAAGTTGTTAGGGTGTAATTAAAAAGATTATAAACACCAGTGGTGTGCATAACAGTGCATAGTTCTTGTTTGTTATGGTAGATATTATTTTTCAATATAAAGGTAGTGTCTTTGAATGTTAGTATTGGATTTCTTTTTGTTTTTTCCAATTATAAAAGTCAGTATTGATAATTTTTAGAAGCTAATTATTACTAGTGCCTCATTAAGTACCGAACTCTTTCGTAATGGCATTTTTAGCGAAAGGTAAAAAGGCGGATCTGGTGAACGTCTGTGAAGAACTCGGTGAAAATGTTCCCCGAACAGCAGAGTTCCCGACATTAAGCACATAATTCTTGAAAGTAAGAATTTTAACGAAGAGGCAGTCCGAATTATGTTGGATAGAATAATCGGAGAAAGACTTGAAGAAGCAGAAGCTGAGCGTCAGCAACTTGAACATGAAGCTGAGCGGCAACGACTTGAACGTGAAGCTGAGCAGCGACGACTTGAACGTGAAGCTGAGGCTGAGCAGCGGCAAATTGAATTACAACGTTTAGAGATCCGACTTTTAGAATTGCAGGCAGCCCCAGCAGCCACGACGCCCCCTGGAAGAACTGAGGAGGTTCATCATAAGATCCCTTTGGCACAAATCACGCCTAAGTTTGATGAGAAGAAAGATGAGATGAGTCTTTTTCTCGTCAACTTTGAGAGGCGAGCTGAGATGGCCAGAGTACCAAGAGAAGAATGGGTAGTTTACCTACTCCATGTGATGCCTCCGGAGATCTCTAACATGTTGGCGAGGGAGACAGCTGAAAACGCGAATAACTACGACTATGTTAAGGAGCTGGTTTTGAAAAAGTACAAGTTGTCTGCAGAAAAACTTAAAACTCTATTTTACAGACATCAAAAGGACCCTGAAAAGACTTGGCGTAGTTTCGCCCACGAATTAAGTTGCTACTTTAGGGAATGGATTTCTACTCTAGAGATAACCACTTTTGAAGACTTAGTAAACCTACTTATTGCTGAGCGAATAAAGGCAAAAGCTCCTGAGGATATTAAAGATCATTTTTTTGGAGAGTGGCTCGAATTGAAACAGCCTGAAGAACTCGCCAATAAATTCGACGAATTTGAAAGCTTAAAAGATAGCTTAAGAAATAACCACCACGGTAGGAAACAGAATGAGAGTCGTCCCAGTCATAACGACAAATCAAGGTTCCAAGATAATCGCAGAAAACTTAGCGACAACCATGCAAGGTTTAGAGACAACCGTGGAAAATATAATGACAACCATGGTAGATCTACAGAGAATCACACGAGATTCTACGATAAACGTCAAACAAAGACTGAACCGGGAGGCAGAGGTTCCATGCCAGCCCAAAGCAAGACTTCTGGACAGAAGAATTTTCGTTGCTATGAGTGCGATTCTCCTGACCACCTAAGAAATTCATGTCCCGAATTAAGAAGAAGTCAAGGGAATGAGATCAACACGCACTCTGACACGCATCCTATTCACATCGTCAATGAAGTACCAGAAGAAGCAATAGAATATCCAGATGTAGATTTGCAGAAGTTTACAAGACAGGTCAAGATAGGAGACTTTGTCGTCACAGCCTTATTGGATACAGGCAGTGTACGCAACCTCATACGTTTTGACGTCTACAAGAGGATGAATCTAAAAACTAAACTTTGGAGAGAATCAACGGTCCTGACCGGACTTGGTCAGGGACAAGTTAAAACACTTGGATCCTTCAGACATGTTGCGGAGATAGACGGACACGTTTGCCGTCTAGACTTTCAAGTTGTCCCCAGCGCAGCTCTTAAGTTTGAGGCAATCATTGGGTCAGCATTCCTCGCCCATGCTCCCTGTCCTTTTCATGAAGAAAAGGTGAAACCAGAATCTCCAGATTGGATTTTCAACATTTCGAAGAAAGAAGAGCAAGACGAGTTAGACCTGCGACACATTCAGAATGCTGAAATTGCCTGTCGCGTTGAAGACATGGTGTCTTCGTATCAACCAAAGAAGACGGAATCTACGGATGTATCAATGAAGATCATCCTTGAAGACGAAATACCGGTTTATCAAAGAGCTAGAAGACTCTCGTTTCCAGAACGACAAGAGGTCAATAAACAAATCGACGAATGGATCAGAGATGGAATCATTCGCCCTAGTTCGTCGGATTATGCTAGTCCGATAGTTTTAGTAAAGAAGAAAGACCACTCAACAAGACTCTGTGTGGACTATCGACAGTTGAACCGGAAGCTGGTAAAGGATAGATTTCCACTTCCTTTAATCGAGGATGTACTAGATAGACTTCAAGAGGCTCGAGTATTCACAACCCTTGATCTGAAGAATGGCTTTTTCCACGTAAATGTTGACGAAGACAGCAAAAAATATACATCTTTCATTGTACCTGATGGGCAGTACGAATTTAATAAAGTCCCGTTTGGCCTAAGTACAAGCCAGGAGTTTTCCAGAGATATGTAAATAGCATTTATAGACAACTAATAAGTGAAGGTACAGTAATAACTTATATGGATGACCTAATAATACCTTCTTTGGATGAAGCAGACGGTCTTAGAAAGCTAAAGAAAGTATTTGATTTGGCAGTGAAATATGGACTTGAATTCAAGTTTAAAAAGTGTCAGTTCCTGAAAAAAGAAGTTGAGTTTCTTGGGTACGTTGTGAAGGAAGGAACCATACGACCTTCAGATTCGAAGACTCAAGCAGTTAAGAATTACCCTACTCCTAAGACAGTTAAACAAGTACAAAGTTTTTTGGGTTTAACTAGTTACTTCCGCAAATTCATCCCAGGATATGCCGGTATCGCCAAACCATTGAGTGATCTACTTAGAAAAGATCATCCGTTTACGTTTGAGGCCGTACAGAAAGAAGCTTTTGAGAGACTTAAAGAGACGCTGTCTGAAAGCCCTGTCCTAAGGATATTCAGGCAAGGTACAAGAACTGAGTTGCACACTGATGCGAGTAAATACGGCTACGGTGCCGTACTACTTCAAGAAGCTGATGACGGAATGTTGCATCCTGTCTATTATATGTCCCGAAAGACTAGCCCAGCCGAAGAAAAATACAGTAGTTATGAGCTGGAGGTCTTAGCCATTGTGCAAGCCCTCAAGAAGTTTAGGGTCTACCTATTCGGCAATAAGTTCAAGATTGTGACAGACTGCTCCGCTTTTCAGATGACGATGAGCAAAAAAGACCTGGTTACACGTATCGCAAGATGGGCCTTCCTCTTAGAGGAATTCGAATACGAAATAGAACATAGAGCAGGACAAAAGATGCGACATGTTGATGCATTGAGCAGGTATCCTATAATGATAATTACCGATACTATCACAGCAAAATTAAGGATATCCCAAGAAAAGGACGACTACATCACCACTCTTAAGTCCTTATTGAACGAGGGCCAAGATCAAGAGTACTTCATGAAGAATAAGATCCTGTATAAGTACGAAAATGGCCGAGAATTAGTCGTAGTACCAGAAGGAATGCAGACAGAGCTGATCAAGATGGCTCACGAGAAAGGACATTTTGCAGTCGCCAAAACAACAGATATTGTGAAGCAAGAGTTTTACATTCCGAAATTGCAGTCTAAAGTGGAAAACACAATAGCGCATTGTATACCATGCATCCTTGCAAACAAGAAAACCGGCAAGAAAGAGGGGATGTTGCATCCAATTCCAAAGAAGATACCCCTCTCCACACCTACCATGTAGACTTCATAGGACCAATGCCCTCGACAAACAAGAATTATCAGCATATTCTGACTGTCGTAGATGCGTTTTCGAAATTCGTGTGGCTCTATCCTACGAAGTCCGTATCCGCTGAAGACGCGTTGGAGAAACTTAGACTCCAACAGAAAACATTTGGAAACCCAGTCCGGATAATCACCGACAGAGGAGCAGCGTTCACATCGAACAGCTTCAAAGAGTACTGTGAAAAAGAAAATATCCTGCATCTGCAAATTGCAACAGGAGTACCACGTGGGAATGGTCAAGTCGAACGAGTTCATAGAACCCTAATTCCAGCACTGACCAAGCTTACCCTTGAAGACCCCACGAAGTGGTTCAAGCACGTGCCAGAAGCACAAAGAATTTTGAATGACACCATCTGTCGTAGCACTAAGTTTACACCATTCGAACTTCTGACAGGTGTAAAGATGAGAAGCAGCGAAGACATCTCCATAAGAGAAATCCTTATCGAAGAGATGTTCAAAGAATTCAACGATCAAAGAAACAAGCTTAGATCAGAAGCTGTTAAAAACATTCTCAAAATCCAAGACGAAAATAGGAAGCAGCACAACAAGAAGTGTAAGGAAGCTACCGAATACAAGATCGGTGACATCGTGGCCATCCAACGAACTCAGTTTGGAACTGGTCTAAAGCTTAGACCCAAATTTTTCGGACCATATGAAGTGACTCAGGTCAACGGCAAAGGAAGATACGAGGTATCCAAGATAGGGAATCATGCAGGCCCAAACCAAACGACAACAGCTGTCGACCTAATGAAACCTTTTGGATAGGCATTTTTTTTTGTTCCCTTAGTAATTTTCCTTTGGCATTTTTCTACGCGTGTTATTTTTATGGCTCATACTTCCACATACTTCTACTGTGCATTTGTGATTTATTGTATTTCTTTTCAAATTGCTTCATAGTGTATTTTTATGTCAGTGTTATTTTTGAATGTAATTTGATTGTAAGCATTACAGGATGCTTCCGTTCTAAATTGTTTTTATACTCGCGTTCGCTGAGGACAGCGACATGTCAGGACGGCCGAGTTGTGGGATTTGAAGAGGGAAAGGAAGTATCACTCTTTTTCTTCTTTCCCCCCCGGCCGAAATGATTCACACTCAAGCTTTTCTTTTTATTCAAGGATTATTTATTTTTTCATATCTGTTCGAAGCGCCTGTAGTGCGAGCCGCTGATTGGCTGTCTTTTTTTTTATTATGCAATTGTATGATTTCGAAATGATATAGTTTAGTAGTCTGTGTTCTGGCTCACGGCATGTAGCCGACGGCTGTGTTGTTTAGCTCTTTAAATGAATGTAAATTGTCCCCTAGATGTTAAAACCGAATAAAATGTTTTTGTTAAACATTTTGAGAAGTTATTTCTCATGAACTCTCACATACATTTTTTAATCTCTGTTACTAATACGTTTTTGAATCGCTGTTACTAATACGTTTATGAATCTCTGTTACGAATACATTTTTGAATCTCTGTTATTAATTCATTTTTGAATCTCTGTTACTAATGCATTTTTGAATCTCTGTTACTAATACATTTTTGAATCTCTGTTACTAATGCATTTTTGAATCTCTGTTACTAATACATTTTTGAATCTCTGTTACTAATACGTTTTTGAATCTCTGTTACTGAATACGTTTTTGATCTCTGCTACTAATACATTTTTAGATCTCTGTTATTAATTCATTTTTGGATCTCTGTTATTAATTCATTTTTGGATCTCTGTTACTAATACATTTTTGAATCTCTGTTACAAATACATTTTTGGATCTCTGTTACTAATACCATATTTTTTGGATCTCTGCTATTAATACCACATTTTTTGGAACTCTGTTAGCTGTACCGCATTTTCAAATCTCTGTCAATAACACCCCATATCTTGGATCTCTGTTGATATTAATCTCAAGGATTTCTGCTTCTATTAATGTATTGTTAAGACCCCTATTACTAATAATACATTTAAAGAGTTTTGTCATTAAAAGTTGTATTCCAATGCCTTGAATTAATTTTACAGACAGAAGGATTAAAGAATGTCTTTTTTCGTACTCAGAATCATCATCGCTATACTACAAGCAAAATATATTATAACTATTTCACTTGGAAAAAATCCCTCTTTGGAAAAGAGATTCATTCTCAGAGATTCCATTAAAATAACTTTATAAACTCCATTATTATGTTTCATTCCTTCAATAAAATTTTTAATATAAATTTTTTCATTTCAGTTACGAGAGAAAGACGAAAGGAACGCATCAGATCCAGCTCGCACGAGAGACTACTGGATGACACTGGTCGAATCGATCCACCTCTGTCCAAAACCAGTGCCCTCAACGACCGGTATTTCGAGAACGGCAAAACGACCCGATCCGATCTCATTATAGACGATACCCACAGATCTCGATCGCGGCCAGAACCATTAGGATCCATGTTGGGACTGTCCAAGAGCAAACTTAACGAGCGCTACACAGAACGGGAGGTGCCAGGACTCTCGGAGACCAGCAAACTCAACAAGCGATATTTGGCCCTAAAACTTCACCACCTCAACAACGTCCGGATGAAGAACTCATTCATTCGAAAACTCCCCAGAGTCCTCCGGCCAGTGCTTGGCAGGATGAACTTGGATTGGCGTCCTCGGCGCTCAATGATCGGTACTTTTCTCGCCAGGAGCTCATGAAGCAGACAAAAACTGATGCCAGTGATGCTGGAAGTCGTCGTGAGGGCAGTGGTAGTCATGGGGCGACGCCCAGTATTGATGAGTCAAGCAAAATCAATGGTCACTCACCTGATATTAATGGAAGCAACAACAACAGAGATGCTAGTAACTCATCTCAGGTATTTTATGTATGGAAATTTTTTTAACATAGTCCAATATTGTAAATTATGAATTAGCTCAACATAGGAATAAATTGCACTTTTGAACTATTAGCTGGTTATACCATTAAAAAAAGTTTTAAAAATGAAAAGATAAATCAATGGACTTTACATTTATCTTTGCTTTTTGCAAACAATATATATAATGAAAGTTATTTCAACTGTTTAATTATGTTTTCTTGTTCATTTATATTTTCTTAAATTCCTCTATCGATTTTGTACTGAGGCAATAAAAAAAATGCTTACATTAAACACATAATGAAATTGGTATGTAATTTATTTCCACATTGCACATTTTACTAGAAATAACTTTTATAAACATCTGATTCGTATAAGCTTTTTATTTGTTACTTGAACCCCTGGTAAAATTGCAGTTAATACAAACAAATCATAGATTATTTCAACCACGCGTTTAATGTAAACTCACATTTTGAAAATTAAGTATTGAGTACATTCTTCTTCAGCAGAGATGCTGTAAACATCTCCGTTTGACCTAATCCAAGTCACTCCGATGTTTTTTTTACAACTTAATCTTGTCTTATGATTTTGAATATTTTTGCTCATTGGTCGTAAGAAATGCTACAATTAGTTAAAAATAATAATAAATAAAATAAAAGCATCATTTTCAAACTTAAAGCATTAACAAAATAAATAAGTTAAAACGTTGAACATTACCGTTTACGTACTTAAAATTTACGAAACATTTTGCTGAATAATAAGCTAAGATGAAAAGCATTATCTGCTTCTGCAGGTACC
This sequence comes from Trichonephila clavata, assembly GCA_019973975.1. Classification (NCBI taxonomy): domain Eukaryota; kingdom Metazoa; phylum Arthropoda; class Arachnida; order Araneae; family Nephilidae; genus Trichonephila; species Trichonephila clavata. The sequence goes on from BMAO01034961.1 coordinate 14,253, forward strand.
GATTGTGCTCATGTTATAGAACTCCATCATAAGAATCATGTTCAGTGAAAGTTCTGATCGAAATGGTTAAACACTGCGCAACGTATAGGTTACTATTTACCCCTGATTTATAAATAGTCCCTAACTTCCCTATATATCATTGCATAAGTAGGGGTTTTGTCCATTTTGTAAAAGAATGCATACAGTTTTCCCATTAGGCTTACAACTCGCATCTCTATCTGGCCAAATATCTGATGTACAGCATATATATATATATATATATTCCTTTGCAGGCTTCAAATGATGGTATAGACTTCCCAGAATTCGACTTTCCCGAAAATGGGGACGAGGAGGAAGAGATCGAACCGGACGACTACCTCCCGGATCCAGACGGTTCGAGTGCAGTCGCACGACAGAGTCGACGCGCTATGTAAAGTACGGGGGCAAGCAACAGGTCACCAAAGCACACTCGCACTCTACAAAGGCACACATTGATCGGAATCGAGACGATTACAGTAGCGTCGGGGGACCAAAGAGTTCTGCCATGTCCGACACCTCGGAAGCACCCTCCCTGGCCTCCCACGTCAAGAACGTTCGAATACCGTCTCACACATCTGATCTGGACCAGTACCTGGACGATCTATTCAATCCTGTCCTGGACGGAAATCTGGACGAACTCAGTGATGCAAGGTAATGACTTTTTTGTTGTTCGTTGCTTTATTGGAAGTATCAAGATCGTGTCACAAATTGTGTTTTATAGAATTAGTTCTGAAACAGTTAGGCCAGTTTCACTCTAAGTTGTGAAGTGATTGTCGAATGAGATTGTGACAGTCATCTTATTTTCTATCACCACACCTCTAGTGTGAAGAGGGAAGATAATTCCTTTCCCACGCGGACACAAAGTTGACTTAAAAGGAAGTGCCAGACTCGCATCGGTACAATGATTGAGTCAAAAGAAACAATAAAAAGCTTTCTGTTTTCAATACACAAGTAGCCGCGTTTGAACAGCGTAGCTTCCACTATATCAGTTTAGATGAGTCAACCAGTGGGGAAGGAAAACGTGACTATATAGAGTGCTTGAAGGAGTGGCTCAATAGGTAATGCTAAGTTTATCACGTATGAAGGGACTCAGTCGATTTCTATTCAAAACTAACTCCCGATACTCTTCTTCTGTTAGGAGCGGGATTAGTTGACTTGTATGAAAGGACTTTTAAACTGTATATTCACTCTACAACCTTATACTAATAGGCTAAAGAAATGAAATAATGAATTAGAATAATCATATGAAGGAGATTAAATTTTTGTGAAGTAAACAGACCCATAGATGAATTAGTTTCTTGAAGAAAAGCATATCAAAATTAAACTAACCTTCAACCCCTTAAGAGACTTACTTTTCTTAAGGTATCCGACTACCCTAAAATTGTGAATTATGCCAAGAATTGATAAATTTTTTTTAATGATTTTATTTTATAGGCCATCTTATCAGCTTTATAAAAATACTAAGTTTATTATTTTCCGTTCACTAGAACAAAAACAAGTGTTTTAGTAAAAGCAGATGCCATTACTTTAAGCAAGATGTCATACTTTAAAACACGTTTTACTCGAAATGTGTTTTTTTAAATGCTCAAACGGGGACAGCGATTGCTCAAAAAGTTTTGAAAATAATTAACTAAATTTTTTTGTGTATGTTAGTTGTATAATAGTATAAGTTTTTTAACTTTCAGATTTATCAATCACTGTTTTATTAGAAAATTTTAAGGTAAAGTGCTCTAGTTTTTGTAAAAATTAAACTATCTCTTATCCTAAAGGTCATTTAAAAAATGAATAACATAGCAACACATCAGAATTGAAAAACTGAAAATTTGTTAATACAGTTTTAGTACAGAATGGGCCGCGTTTGTGTTACTTTTGTACATTTTTACCCAGTTTTTCCCCATTTTAGTAATAATTTCTTTTTTTTTCACTTTAATTTTAGCATATTTTTCTTAAAATGTACTAAACAAATCTAAAAACAAAACAAATTATCCCCTTATCTCCATTTTTTTTTTTTAAGTTGTCGCAAGTAGTCGGATACCTTAAGAAGAGGGCTTACGACACTAAGATGCCTGAGTGAAACTTTTAACTCATGTTTTTAAGACATACAGTGTTTATCAATTACAATTCGTTAAAAATATTGCTTTGCATTTTTCCCATAGGTCGCTTGCAGCTTCGATCAAAGGCGGTCGAAGTCAGGGGCCTGTATCTCTCATCAACAGGAATACTTCAGAAATGGATCCCTACACCATTTTGGACGAGCTACTTCCAGAGCCTCCCGAAGAAGAGTTCGGCAATCTTAACAACCCTGAGCATCTCGCCAAGGCTCTCAAGGGCGGAGGCAAGGCTGTCGGAGGAGGAGTCGACACACAGGTAAGAGATTCACCTTTCACATTCACAATACAAATTTGGGATCTCCCAATTTTAACTGCCAAAATTGGGTTCGCACCTGTTGATGATCCCTCCTACGATGTAGAAAAGTAGCACGAGAAGAAAGCTCAACGTATTTTTTTTTGTTATTTATATGCGGAGGAATTCATTGATTTTAGCGGTTCGAAATAGTTTTGAAATGTAATCAAAGTACTCGAATTCGTTGATGAGTTTCAAAACAATATCGTGCTTGATTTTTCTTTCACTTTCAAAATTTGGATGGAATAACCCCTGACCATTTGAAGAAAACTAAGTTTTTGAAATATTTTTCATATTCTCAATGTGAAACTCAAGTCATAAAGTTCATGGTTAAAGCGTATTAATTAGAAAGGATCTGCAGTTTTAAAAAAATAAGATTTTTTGCTGCATTGGGAAGGGGTGGTGGACTTTTATTTCACGAAGCCTTATAAAACTTGTGTAGAAAACGTTAACCGAAATAATTTCAGTAGGAAGCAAAGTCGGTTTATCCATTGGACGCTTGGGGCGGGCGCCCAGAGGTCCGGATTAGCTGGATTTTACCAGAGTTCCCGGTTATAAATTTCGATCCTCCATTTCCAAGGGGACCTGAAGATCTTCTGCACCCAGGATCCGAAATGAGCTTAAATCGGCACTTGTAGAAAGTACAGTTATTTGTATTAAATATGATCGATTGCAGTCAACATTTGAGAATTAACCATTTATTTTAAAACATAGAGTAATAAAATAAGAGTTCGTACCTTATTTTATAACGGGATTCCTTGCTTTTCCAGCAACGGGGAGCACCCAACGGTCTTCATTCTCAAAGTATGACTCCCAACTTGTCAACTCCTTCTCCAGCTCTACCAGGGGGTGTCGGAAACTCTTCAGCATCGTCTACCACGGGAGCCAACAACCTACCTCTTTATAACCTATCAGGTAAATATGTTGCAGAAAGTGGAACAATGTGTCTTTGTTTTAGCTTCTTTCGTTTGCGAGGGGGGAGATGCGCTTACATTGAAAATCGTTTAACCCTAAAATGAGGCAACTGAAATATTATTTCGTGCTAAAAGAATTTTGTGTACACGATATTGCTAAAATATCCTACATATATTCAACAAAATTAAGTTTATTATAGTACAGTTTATTAATATAGATATGTACATATGCATATATTTAATAAAAAATCAATGAAACAAAAACATAGTGAAATTGAATACAAAATTTTTGGGTATTTTGAAAAACAAAGCATTTATTTTGAGTTTTTAGAAAATAACCTGATATTTTTCTTTGCATTGTCTTTTTAAGAATCAAATTCAATTTTACTGAAATGCGATCGTCTGGAACAAAAAAAAAATCTCAAAATTTATTTAAAATACACTTAATTAAGATTCAGTAAAAATTTATCGTATAGAAAATGCACCTGCACTTTTGTGCGAGTTGGCTTTCCAAAGCTTTTTTCACTCGCGAGATTTTAGAATTTGAAGAAGTGTATATTTTTAAATATCTGGAAGAGAAAATACTGGACTGCCAGTGAGTACTTGTTATTCTAGTATTAAGACATGCTATGTGGGATTCAGCTTTTCTTACCGATATTAAGGGACATAAAATAATTTAATTTTAAGATTACACAGAAAAGATTGTATTTTTTCTACACTAGTTGGTCAAATGTCTTCTTTTGTGGTACTTAACCAACTAAGCATTTTTTTTTCTTGATTTTTGAAGAAAACAATTAACATATTTCACTCTAATGCAAGAACTGTCTATTCAAGCTAATAGTGCTACATGCTGTGATAGATTTAAAAATTTAATATTGATTTTTGCACGATTTTTTCAGCGCTAGGTTTGACGATTTTCAAGATGAAAAAAAAAAGTGCAGATTTTTTCATAAATCCTTTTTCAAGTTCTTTGCAAAATGATAACTGTTAAACACCTGAAATCAAAATCAAAATTATTGTATACAGCACCATACTATAGTGAAAAACAAATATAATGAATGCTATTGAACTTAGTGAATTTGTACGAACAAGCAATTTTTCAAATTTACACGATTTGGCTCTGTCAGATATTGTTGTAGATTTGAATCAACATAGGTTTGTGAGCAAATGTTTTCTATTATGAATATTAAAAAAATCAAATTATTGCTCAAACTACTGAACTAATTAACAATAAAATTTAAGTTTGAGCTTTGGTCTCATTAATTATAGTGTTCTTAAATTTTCACTACTTAGATTTGTGATTTAAAAATGTGCTTTTTGCTTATAAAAGTTACATAATAAGTAACATTATTTCACCTTTTAATTTGATCGAAAAGTTGGAAGTGGCACTCTTCCAAAAAAGGTTTGCCACAACTGTACTAGTTTGTTGGGACCGTCGGGTTATTTCGTGTTAACTGATATTTCGTCTTAAGGGGACATAGTACGATTTAAGCAAACATTTTTAATTTAAGGATTTTCAAAATTTTTTTGGTTGCCTCCTATGTGTGTATTTTTGGTTGCCTCCTATGTAAAGCAGATTTTTGCTCAAAATTTCGCAAAAAGCTAGCATTTATTTTTTTAAGGAAAAAAACTGAATTTGTGAAGTGATTTTAAAATGCTACTCCTCCTACAAAAATTTACATACATGCATGAAATTTGATTTACAAGTACTTTAAACTATGGGTAGCAAAAGTTGGTATGGGTTTTGCGATAACATGATTGGTATTCGTACAATACTTCTTTTTATGAATGCTTATTGAAAATTCCTTAAAAATGTACAAATTCTGAGTTCAATTATTTTTAAAGAAATAAGTATTGCTTTGATTCACAAATGCATACCAACTTTATTTACATGTATTATCAGCAATGGGTAAAAAAAAATTCAAAGCATTAGGCACAATAGGAAAAAAGCCTTAGCATTTTAAATGAAAACAAACTAAATATTTTATCTTTCCGAGATAAGTAAGTTTAAAGTTTTGATTTACTATAGGGATGTGAATAAAAACGAAAGCAAAAGCTATCATAATTCTATGTTTTTTAAATTTTGAGCTTTCAAATTTCGTCAGGTTATAGAAAAGTATATAAAGAATAATTTAAGCTAAAAAAAATTTGATTTTTTGACCGATTTTTGTCAATTGAATCGTACTTGCGCGTACTTAAGCGTTTTCGCGTTAATTATATTCTAAAACATAGCGGCATTATTGTTTAACCTCTCCCCAAACCTTCTAGGAAAGGGTAAAAATTTATGTTGTAGTCAAATGATGTTGGATTCTTTATTAATATGCATTTTTTAAAAACTTTTTTAGGCATGACCGTCCCGATGGTTGACGCCTCTCAGCTAATCCAGCAACAGCTACTACAGCAACAAATGATCCAGGTATTGTACCCTAATCAGAACTTATCCGGCTGTTAACCTCCACAATGCTGCTCTCTCACTACTAATACGCACCTTTTCTCGTTTCTCTAATCATTTCTCTCAGGGGAGAATTCTGGATTTTTCATAACACCAAGTGCATGTCACTCATTATTTATCATTATTTATGAATTTCTCACCAAAGGGTGCTATTTTACCTCCTCTCTCTATTTTTGTATTTTAACAACAGAAATAAAAGAAATATTTTTTTTTTTGGTGTGTTGGTTCTTTTCTTTTTTTTTCATTGCTATGTATCTTTCGTTTTATTTTAGATTGAGGAATGTAATCTATAAAAATTTGCAATAAAGACTGTGTTAGTTTTAAAGTTTAAGTTTATAAACTTATTTTGAAGTATATTGAGATTATTTCATGCATTTGATTCTGGATATTTTGATATATAATTAAATGTTCGAATTTTTAATTATATTAATGTTATTATATAAAAAAAACTTATTTCCAGAATAAATTTTACAGCCAAATATGAAATTTTCAATATTATCATTAACTTAATTATTAATCAGTCCATCTTGGAGGTAATAAATACAATTTAACTACATCTTTTTGATAATTTCCTTTACTTTACTCAGTTTGTGAAACTCAAATAAATCTAGTCATTGGTTTGTATGCACACAGTAAAATTTGCTCCTAAATTTTTTATTAAACAATTGATTAGTTTCCATTAATAAATCCACTAATTCTCTTGAGAATTTTTAGAAAAAAAAAGGGGGAAATATCTTTAAAAATAAGTGCAAACGATAATGGTAATTAATAAAAGTAACAAAAAAAAAAAGCTAAATATTATTTTGCTCGAGAAAAGTATGTGCTGCTTCCGTTTCTGGATAAATACTGTAATACCTAACAAGTAATTTAATTTTTCATCGATATCGCGATTTTTTTTTCTATTTTTCAAACACTTTAATTTATCAACAAGCATGGAATTGTGACAATATATTTTATAATTCATTATCTATCATTATTAAAATGTATTCTATTTCTGTAAAGTGTTAGTAGTTCCTTTATAAATAGGGATGGGGGAGTAGTAGTGTACATTAAACCAGTAAGAACAGATTATTATACACTAACTAATACAGTGAACTTTTATAATTCATTATTTATATTTCACTATCGTTCATTCAATGACTTAACACTTCTGTATTCTCAAACAGTGATCTCTTATTTCGGTATATGTGAACAAAAAGAGGCGTAATTTTTAGCAAAATTTAATGATCAGTTATATATTTCTGAGGTCAAAAATTCCATATTTCATAAACGTAAGCGTCGACTATATTTTTTGCATATGCCACCCTGTATACGTCACTGATTCCATACTAAATTATTATATATATATATACCTTCAAAGCAAAATAATAAAGAAAACGCGTCAAGGCAGTACAGAACAAAAAAAATCTAGCCATAGTAATACTTAAGCAAAATCTTACGTTTAGATACAAGGTTGAAAGGTTAAACAATGTTTCTCTACATATATATGAACACGATAAAAGAGAGATCAAGATTACGAATTCTTGACCGGTGTTGTCAAGCCGTCGATTAGAAGATTCCTGATGCCACTGAAGATTATTTTGTAGAGGGATTGTGCACGTTAAATCTGTCGAGGCTTCGTCCTTCTGCTGGCATGCTGTGAAAGTTTGGAAAATGGAATGCCAACTCAAGTGCCATCTTCACTTGACCGAGGTTCAAAATTATGAGGTAGTGTTTCACCAATTGCCATGTCAGGTCTTCAATGTGGACTTTACCCTCAAAGAGAAATTGCAACCATGTCACTGACATATAACCTTTTAATACAAATGAATGAGATAATCATTGGAAAATCTTTGATTTTGGAGTATTGTTGTTCTTTCAATATTTATTGAACTATATTAGGAAATTTTTCTTAACTTTTCTTTTATTTTTTTTGTGTTGTCTTTTTTTTTTTTTTTTTTTTGTCAATATTCTGTTTTTTATTTTGTTTGCTGTTGTCTTTTAATCCGCCATTGGAAATAAAATATTAGGAAATTTGCTCTCATTCATGAAACAATATTGATGATAACTCTCTCAACCTACATCTCACTGGTCAGGCCAATTTTGGAATATGGCTTTCCAGTTTATTTTTGTGCTTCTAAAGCTAACTTAAATAAACGTGAACGAGTGCAACTGAGTGCCGCAAGAATAATTACTGGCCTTCATAATAGCTACCCTAATAATATTGTTTTGTACGAGAGTGATTTATCACCTCTTTCTATGAGAAGAAGTAATGGTCTGGTAAAATATTACAATACGTTATCTAGCTACAATGCCCAGCAGAGAACTTCTGCCTATCTCCACTCTTGAGACAATAGCAGGCGATTAAAGAAACAGAGCCCTTTTTCTTTGGCAGTTGATATGGGCCTGTTTTCTGGTGATGTTGAGCCTCACTCCTTAAAGCCATTTTCCCATTTTAAGTTCGACTGTGATCGAATACATTTCCAGATTGAGCTAATGAGCAGGGTGTGTAAAAGGTCTGATATACCAGAATTTACTAGACAGGTTGCTCTAGAGACAATTTATGGCATCCCTCATACGACATTAAAAATCTATACTGATGGCAGCATGGGCGACGGTGGTATTTCTGGAAGCGGCGTGCACATTGAGACACCTGATAGTACATTTGACATCAAGATTTGGAATATTAACTAGTGTTCTGTTTTTAGATCTGAACGTATTGCAATTTATAAGGGATTGCAATTTATTGACACTGCTTCTGACCTTGTCTTCAGGGACATTCGGATTTTAACTGACAGCCGTGCTTCTATACAGCTCCTTTCTCGTTGGAAAATTGTTGGGGATATGACAAGCCTAAATATTCTGGATATTTTGGTTCGACTTTCTTCTAGACACTGTATATACTTTCAATGGGTCCCCTCTCATTTTGGATTGAATGGTAACAAATAGCCGATAGTTTGGCCAAGTCTGCCACTGCTGACACTTTGCTGGGTTGTCTAACTTGTGCTGAACTCTCCTCTATTAAAAGGGTAGAATTGAATGCATTTTGGAGAATACCCCCTGTTCACCCTTGGTATTTTGGAATAAACCTCGTTGGTGTCACCAACTTAATATTCCTAGGGATCAGCAAACGGCTCTATCGCGCTTTTTTAGTGCCACATCAAATCTCTTACTTTTCAACAGGGCCGGAAAGTCTTTCCAGAGTGTCATAGTTGCGAGGCTGATCAGACCTCTCCTAGTCATATGACTGAATTGTTTGAAATTTTTATATATGACGAGGTTTTAGAAAATCCTATTTTATTTTTTTGATTTTATGGAGATGGTGTAGCTGAGCCTCACCATATGGGATAAGAAACAACAACAACTTTGCTAAATTTAGAATACCCAAAGAAAGTTATCGGACAAGTGAAAAATATTTTAAAATTACTGATTTTTTATAAAACTATAGGTAATGCCTTGATATAATTTTGAATCCTGAAAATGCTATACTTATCATATTGTATGTGCCCATACTCCCCTATTCATTTTAAAATTAGTGCTGTGGACACTAGAAAGCCCATAGTAACTAAGTTCAAGGTCATAACAATGAATTAAGACACAAAGCTAACCATGGCAACCAATAGTCTCTTACTGGTGATGCGACATCCTGCTTTTCTACAGCAGTGCTGTCTCGTTCTGTTTCCAGTGGTCTTAGTGAGCAGGCATATATATGTTCGGGAAAACTTCCTTTTCTTTTAAATGAGAATCCTTTAATAAAATTAAAGTTTTTATATATATTACTATATAATTCGCTTATTCATACGTTCTTCCTGAAATAAAATTTATTTTAAAATCATACCAGTTCATAAGGATCCAATTTAGCTATATTAGGCTGTAACAGTCATGATTTTAAAACCTTAGATTTATGACAGCTCATGCACATTACCTTTAACTAGGTTTCGAAACTCTCTCGGGGTCATATTCTTGTGTTATAACTTGTAAAGTGACACCACGTCTAGCTCGTAATTCCAACTCAGATTGCGAACTCCACTTGATTCAGGGACGTCTTAAGGCATGGTCTAAATCAGCGATACTCAACCCTGGGGCCCACCGAACCTTTTTAGTGGTCTGGTCATGGCTTATTGCTCTGAGAAATTCACTTATTTAAGAACAAAGTATTAAAAATTTAGTGGGAAATTCACTGTCAAGAAATCAAATATATCAATTTTGCTTTTTGATGACGATGAATATTAATTCGATTGCGAATTAATATTCTTTTTCTGTTTGTATTGGTTACAGTTAGTGATAACAGACAACAGTTGAGTAGTGAAAATTTTAGGGATGAAACTAATTTTTAACTATCTTTCATATCTTGCAAGCGAAAAATGTTAGAAGAAAATGTATAGTTTCAAGACTACTGGGAGGTTGACTAATTTGTAGCGAAAAACAAACATGGATCATTTGTCACGAAAGTGCTGTATTTAAAAAGTACCAATAAACAGGAATCATTCAATGGCACTTTTCCTCGAAGATCTCTTTCAAGAGGTGAGAGGCTTTCTTGAATAGTCTTTGCAACAGCAACAAAGTGTTTTGTCAGTGGTAATGTCACAGTAGTAACAAAGACATCGCATGAAGTTTGTTATATTATTGGTAATCATACGAAACCGTTTACTGGTGCAAAAATTGTGAAGAAGTGTTTCTTAAATGTGTATGCTTCTAATTCTCGTGTAACAAAATTAAAAAATATATAAATAATAATAATTAAAAAAAGCAAAACAGGAGTTATATAATATTTTGATTAATTTTCCACATTTTAAATTTCCAATGTTATCTTGGTTCTTAGGGATTTCTCTCCTCCTCCCCCTTTTATCCTCATGTTGCGGCCCAGCAGGAAAAAGGTTGAGTACCTCTAGTCTAAATGGTCCCTTCCCCAGATCCCTAGTAACTCAGCTTCTGAAGGGGGTCTCGTCTTGTTCTCGCCTACGATAAAATCCTCTTCAAAGGTTATTCCTGCACATATTCTCTGAGAATACAGAATTTTGAATTATATGCCCATTAGCGACAGTGGTGATTGAATTATTACATCGTGAACATCGTTCATGTCTCGGCCTAGACTTACCACTATACACAATCATTTCTTATTGAGTCAAAACGCGGCAGTTGGTCAAGCAGGTTTGGGCGATAGTGAGCCACAGACATTTGTTTTACCGTTTGTACAAGTGTTTGAGAATTTTAAAGGTACGCGAGTATACTGTCTACTTTTAAGAGTCACAAGTGAGGTCTGATGGTGTATTAGGGGCCCAGGATCTTAAGACAGACGTCTTAAGACTTACTAAGGCCCCTACACAAATGTAGACCTCACCTATGAACCTGAAAAGTAGACAGTACATAGTATACATTGTCAAATATTCGTACAAACAATAACCCAAAACAAATGTGCATGACTTACAATCATACAAACCGGCTCGACTGACTGCTGCTGTTTGACCGAATGAGTAATAATGATGTATGGTGGTTGGCCTAGGCCTATATATGGACGACGATCATCATATGTAGCCAGCAGTGCCGGCTTACTCATTAGGCAGAGTAGGCAATCGCCTATGGGTCCCGCACTTTTTCGGGCCCACAAGAGCGTGTTCCGTTTTCTGTTAGTGCTGCATAAACAAGCTACAGGGCCCCGAGAATTCGACTGCCTAGGGGCCTCCATGTCGCTTAATCCGACACTGGTAGCCAGTTGCCAAATTGTCCGAAATTCCGATTTTATCGGAAAATATAAAACTAGAAAAAACATTAGACCTTTGAAATAATTTGAATCATGATCTTATTACGGCTGAGTCGAGAACGAAAAGAGGCCCCACCTTGTGGTCGAGATCATGGGGCCGGGCCCAGTTGGTTCGTGCCAAAAAAGGCACCGACTTGATCATATTACAAAACTGAATTTCAAAATTCTAGCGTGAAAATTTTTGTTCACAGTAGTTAGTTGTGCTGCCGTCGTTCAATTCACAAAATAAAGTTTTTTGAATTCTTAAAGATAGTCGCGGTTCTGATTATTAGATTTAAATTTATTCTAGTGTTACGGTATTAAAATGTCAGTATCTCAAATATCGTGATATCCATATAATTATTCATCCTGAGAATTTTAATGTTTTTGTGAAATTATCGATTTTATAATGTAGTCGCGTGGAACGAATACGATCAGCTTAGGAGGAAAATTCTTCAGTGCTGAGTTTTATCTGTACTTCCTCGTCTGCGAATGTATTTAAGATTATTTTTTTCCGAAATTGCTTTAAAAATTATATTTAGCCTTTATTTTGTTTTACTGTGTAGTTCTGGTGGGGTAAAATGCTGTTAATTTTTTATTGAAAACATGAATCTTTTTTTTAATTTTTAGATTTAGATTATTAATTTATCACAACCTTAACTATTTTTGGATTTTTATATCTTTAATGATATATATTATTCTCTTGAATTGATCTTATATTCGAATGATCCAACATAATCGCAACTCATCTTTTACGTTTTTATGCCCGTTAAAGTTTTACTGTGTTGCAAAATTACAATATATACCATTCTGTGTTTATTCTTAGCATTATGATATATTTTAAATTAATGTTTTGTTCCTTAAAAATGTGCTCTTAAAAAAAACTAATATGTTTCTAGAAATCATTTGGAAAGGTTTCTGGAAAAAAAAGGCTATTGTGGTTTTATTAATTGGCAGTTGTGCTGCAAAATGTCTACATTGGTGGTTAAACTAACCTTTCATGCTGTGTTTATAAGATATTTTCAGTAAACAGTTAAATTTTTCAAGTATTTTTCATGTGAAATATGTTTGAATTCTTAAAATAATCTAGTTGACTAACGTTCAGAAATGTAAAAGATAAAAAAAAAAGTCGTTACAAATTTGTTCTTATTATTTCCAGGACGGATAATCGGACTGGTGATAATACTTATGCTATTGAGATAATTTTTCTCTTAATTCTTCTAAAAAATCCCTTACCCTAATGGAGAAATCGTTCTTTAGAACTTCATTATGTTGGTTTAGTTGATTTTAACTTGGCAAACAAATTTTTGCTAACAAATATTTACAGATTATTTCCAGAACTGGAATAAAAATTTGGAGCTTATGCTATTGAGACCATTTTCTTCCTAATTCTTCTAAACAACCACTTACCTTTATAGAAAAATTCCTTTTTCGAGCTTCATTAAATTGAATTAGCTAATTAATCCATTAACAGCATAATTTATTTTTAGTGCCTAATTAATACTTGTATTCGATGCCCTGAAGCTTTCCACATATTTCCGTAAATGATACTGGAAATGTTAAAGCAATTGTGATTTGATCCTTCAAAACAGAAACAAAGTTAATATTCTGCCATTCTATTATGTGGCGAGTAACATTATATGTATTTGCTCTATTTGTTTTCCAGGTGTAGTGTATCATATTTAAATAAATTTTAATTTTTTTTAAAAAAAATTTTTACTTTTCGAAACCTTTGATAATCTTCAATTACATCCAGCATCCAGAGAATTCTTTTGATAGAATTGCTCAAAAAATATATTTGATCCACTTAAATCGAAATAGAGAAGGACACTGGCGAAATTTTGAAAAACTTCCATTATATATCTATAGTCATAATTCTTTGCTAAAGAGAGACGAATAAAAAATAATCATCAAAACTGAAAAAACTGATATTATATATACAGTCGACTCTCGCTAATTCAAACTTTCGATAAGACAAACCTCTCGCTAATTTGAAGTATACGTTCAGCCCATAGAAAAACTCTTGATATTCCGAACTAAAACAATACATGTTGGTATACTCAATATTTCGAAGTAAAATCTATGGCTGACCAGGCTACAATACGCAATAATTCGAAGTTATCTTATAAAACTCACGACAATTCGAACACTCGTTATCATGTAGAGTCCTGTAGCAAACAGGTTGGAGCTTACATGTTTTGTGTTGTATTGATCGTCTCCCCGGTAATGTAGCCCCTTTGATGACCTTTGGAGTTGACTCCGATAACTCTGACAGAAGCTAAAGTGTCAGTAAACTAATCAATTTTTCCTTTCAAAATCATGTTGATGCGGACATTTGTAAGTTTCATTTATTCTAGAAAAATCTATTGACAAAGTTAGATTGAATGTCATAAAACAAAACAGAAAGCAGATTTTTTCCTAAAAAAAAAAATTACGTACAGTTATATGTATTCTTATAATAGTTGTTTTTTAATACATAAATCAGTTCTTTTAATACAGGATTTTTAACTTCTGTATAATATTTTTACTGTATAAATGTACTTTATAAAAAAAAACTTTAAAATAATCTTATACATATGTGCACACAATTGTTGTTTTATTACATAGTTTCAAATTCAAATGTGTTACAAAAAGGTTTCTCTTCGTGTATTTTGGGAGTTTTTCCCTACCCTCTTGATAATTCGAAGCTTTTCATTAGTCCTTTCAACTTCGAATTATCGAGAGTCGATTATATATATATATATAGGAATCTATAACTGAAATATATCCCAAAATGTTATACTTCAGGTAGCAGGATTTAAATGGCGAGTTGTCTAGGAGTTCTTTAGAATTTACGGGTTAAGTTTGATTAAATCGAACACAATAATTCAAACAAAGAGACTTCTTGAAAATGAAATAATTTATTACAAGCTATAGAGAAGAGTTTACAGAGGGAGGGGGTATTTTTACAGGGTAATAGAAATTAAAACATGAAGATACTAAAGAAATAGAGAGTTGGATGATACCTTCTAGAAGTACGTTCGAAATCTAAAAAAAGCTTATTACGTGATGTTACTGAAACTTACAGCGCCTGCGAGCGAGGATGCGTACTACTTCTTAGGTGTGTGGTTAGTGGGCCTCCACTGGAATATGTTTTGTGTCGGCGTTTCGTAAGCCCGCCAAATGGCGTTGATCAGGAATGAGGTTTTAATTAAAGTTACAGTCCTCTGGAAAGAGATATAATCCAACCTTTTACAAAGAAGTTAAACTGAATATTCTACAAATATATATACATCTTGGATGACTGAGAAAGATATAAAAATACGTGAAGAAAACAGTTTTTCGAGACTTAAGGCTTAAGATTCATATCTGTAACGACATTGATAGTGATATTTGATATAAGTTTTGGAAACAAAATATTCAATTTTAGAATTTAAATATATGAACATCCACTTGAAAAAATGCTAGGTGAATAATTTTGTTAAATGTTTCATGAATATACAGTTGTAAAAAACATTGAAAAAAGGTTGTAGATTTTCATTTTTATGTATAGAATTCATTTTGGTTGACTAATAATTGGTTTTTAATAGTTTTTTTTTCTCAAGGGGAGCAACATTTATCAGATATAGTTTGTAATATATTTGACAGTACAAAAATGTAAGCTTTTCTTTTAATTGTACTAGTTTAAAAATATATCGGAAGACGATGTTCTCGTTATATTTACTCGTATATACAACATAACAATTCAACCCTTTGAGAACAATAATTTTGTCATTTTCTTACTTCTACGCTTTGCTCTATTTGACAATTAAATGTTCCATTTCTTTGCTTATTCAAGCTACGCATCTTGCTCTCACCGATGGAATTCGAAATTAAAGGGGATTAGCTGTTGCATTTCATTTCCAAACCTTGAGAAATTTTGTATCCAACCGCGTTTCGATTTCTGTGTCCTACCTACTTAACAATGAAAGTGTTTTATTTCAACTCTGTTTAAATGAAGAAAGAAAATCAATACTAAATAGTTTTTAAATGACCAATATGAATTATAAAATTGTCATATATCTTATCCATGAAATATATCTTGTTCAATTCAAGTAATCCAATGAGATTGTTAAAATTATCAGCTGATAAAACTTACAAATTTAAATCAATGAAATAATAAAATATTTCATTCGACAACTAAAATAAAAACATGTAGAAAAATTCACTGTAGAATTTAAAGTATTTTTGAATGGTTGTCAATTTAAAGCCCTTTTTTTATTTTTAAATGCTATTTTTCTCTAAACCACATGTTTTTAGCCAATCAAGTTCAAAAACACATGTGACGTCATAGTCACGATAAATGCAATTATCTATTTTCAGCAAATCAGTTCATGCACTTCGTTGTTGTCAAATTATGCTTTTTACTGAAACTTTTTTTTAAAAAAATTAATATTGTCACTTTTTTTAAAGTACATGCATAAAACAAGACTTTTTTTTTTCTTTAATTTCAAAATCTTTTTGTAGAAATTTCTTTTTATAACTCTTGAACATCTTTACCCAACTATGCAATTTGAAATTTTACCTAATATAAGATTTACAAATAGAATAAAAAAGTACGAGCTATTATATATATATATATATATATATATATATATATATATATATAGTTTATTGTCCGTTTTTAATTCAATGTAGAACACGTGTTTATATTATCATGTGACCGTCATGAATTTAGTCCATTCGAATGTGTACCACTTCATTTAACAATCCCTCCAAAATAAGCCTTTAATTAAATAATGGAATTTCCTTACATAAAAGTTGAGCCTCTTTAACAGGACTTAACATACCTGGAGAGTATTTACCAGTTTAATCGCCTAGAATAATACTAAATGTACAAAAGAGAGAGATACACATCACTATAACAAAGATTTTGTGATGCATCAGTGAAATGTATTTATACAAGAAAAAGTTGTGTTTGGTATTCGATGCAAACCTTACAGATGATTTCTTTAAAAAAACTACAACTCGAATTCCAGTGCTGCTTAAGACAAAACCTTTAAATCTAATCGACAATCTCTGCAGTAAGCAACGACACATTTCATGCTAGGATGTACCTCAAGGCATTTGGGTGCTTCAGAGTAGCCATTGAATCGCTATGGTCATTGAACACGGCGTTCTTTATCTGACAGCTTTACAGACAAATGACCCAAGGCTAAGAATTAAACGAGATAGCGCTTATGCGATTCATAATTGGATCTTCCCTTTCGCCTCAAGCTACATAAAACCAACAAGAAAGAAAGATCTTATTGCGTCACTTTGTCTTCCCTTGCCATTTTGTTCAGTGACATTGAAAACTTATGAACCGCGGAGTCTGGAAATTGACAGCTTGTGTGATGCCACTAGACCTATGATAATTTGTGACAATATTGAATTTGCTTTCGAAGGCTTCATTACTTTATTTATGTTATTGGGTTCGAGTGTTGTTTGATGGTGTGTTCTACCAATGATAAAGAAAAATTGCAATACGGCCATTGGATAATACATTCGAACAATATTCACACTGCACTTGGAATTACAGTGAGAGATAGAAATGGAGTTCTATTGAGAACTTTTTGAATGACTTGTTTTCCTGAAAGGTACCATTAAACTTTTTATTTTATTGTTCCTTTGTAGACTTTTCCCAATAAGTATGAATTTTTTTTGATGTTGCTGTTGGGTTGATGTCTTACATATTCAATAACGTGTGTTATCACTACAATTCAATATATTTTTTCATAACTAAATGATACTAGATGACAAGTTGTAAAGATGTTGCAATAGGGAAAACAGTACCCACAAATTTTATTTTTTTTGTTTGATTTTTTCTTGAATTTCAGTAACAGTTTTTAAATAATAGTTTTTGTTATATCTTGATTCTTTTGAATAATTTTTGAACACTTATATTGAAATGTTGTGACAAAGTGAGAGAAACTTGAGTGAGTCGATGGGTTATTGTTTTGCTTGTTTGATATTGTTTCGTTCCGTCTCATCTACTTTGCATATTTTCCTCTTTTGAAATGACATGTTCTTCAAAGGCGTTTGAGAATATTTCAAGTGCTCAAAGAAAACGTATATTGTTCTAAATAATAGTGAAATGGTATTTGGGAATGTATATCTATTTTAAGAATTTCGCAGACACGGAAAAAATTCTACCTTTTTCCCCAACTCAAAATAATTTTTATTGGCATATGAATTTTTTTTTTGGAGTTTATCATCACATTTTTGCTTAGTTTTTTCTTTAAAATAAATTTTTATAGATAAGAATTTTAGTCATTGTTACTTGAGCCCGAAAATTAGTATTGGAAATAAATATTGCACGTTTTTAATAAATATAATTAGAGCTTGAAAGAGAATTTATATTCTAGTTTTTGAGGGCCTATTTGTAATTTTTGTTTAAAAAACCTCTCAAAATAGAAATTCAGATATGTTAATCTCCAAGGAATTATAGTTTTAGCTGCCAATAATTTGTGCGCAGTCATTTTTCAAATGCCTGCTTTCACCAACAATGCACTTCATTTTTAAATAGAATGTTAGAAAAGTGATACATTTCTTTTACCGGATGAGTATCAGTATTTTATCTATCAATTGATGTATAAAATAACTTACACGTAATATAGAATTCGAAAAAGTAGTAAAATAGAATCAAATTATTCAGAAATTTAGGTATTTGTGTGATTTATCTTGAGAGCTATTTCTGCCATTTGGCTTTTTCTTGGTATATTATCGAGTCAAACGATTTTTTGACTTAAAACTCTTTGCATAAAACAGTGGATTTGGCGACAATTATTTACCGAGTTCGCTAATTTAGTAACCTTACAATGAAAAAAAAATATCGCTATAAGTTATGTGTAATCAGAGCAAAAAACAAGCGAAAAATATTGTCTTATCTTTTATTAAAATTTGAATTCTATTTGCAAAATTTTATCTTAAAATTTGATTCTTCAATCACAACGATTAAAAAAAATATGTATACGCATACAATTTTTCTCTTGGTAGCTAAAATTGTACTTTGCAAAGTACTTTTTTCGATAAATTACTTGCTATCCAAGAAAATTTCTTGACACAAAAAAGTATCTGGAAGCATATAATGAATTATTTTTAAAAAAATTGAAGACTTGAATAGGTTAAATGAGAAATTTAAAACGCAGAATAATAAGTAGATTAATTATAATTTGACAATGTTTTTGATTTATGAGATTTTATGCGGCTACGGTAGCCTGGTGGTCAAGGTAACGGACTTATAGCTGGGCGTGTTATGAGCTCGAGCTTCGTACTTCTAACGATCCACCGTGCAGAGGGTGCCGATACACGTAAAAAAATGTCGAGACTCAAACGTCCTCCTGTTGGTTTGGTGTGGAAGTTAGAAGAGGTGGGTGCCAGCTCAGGTATCGTCCTCGTCACTCAAAATTACGAGTTCCATCGCCAATGTCTCTCGTGCAGCTTTACCTTCTTTTTCTTTCCAAAGCAGTGCAGCTGGTTACCGGCCAAGACTGTCTCAGGCACTTACACCACCTTGATCTATTCGATACTGTATTCAATCATCGGTTAACTCCTAAGTCCTGCAACCACTTTATCCATCCACCTTGTTCACGGTCTTCCTCTTTTTCTTCTTCCGTCTGGAGTTTGGAGTATTTTCTTAAGACGATTTTCATCGCTATTATCGAAATATATGTTCCAGCCACCATATTTGGGAAGCCTTGGTCACTTTGACTATGTTGGATCGTATAGCTTTATAGTGCGACGTAAATCTAACTCTAACCCTCCCACTATGAGATTTTTTTTATTTCATTTGTTATATAGTCTCAGTTTGTGGTCAAGAATTCACGACCGGCGTTGGGCTAATCATCGCACTGAAGACCAGCCGTGTAGGTGGGTTAAATCTGTTGAACTCGGGTGTTATCCTCGTCTCTTGATCGAGGTTCAAAATTACGAGGTTTGTCGCCAATAGGTCTTGTGTTGTTTCTTGGTGTGATGACAAAATTATAAATCGAATGATCCGAGTATGAGACTTAAGATTGTCTAAAGGTTATGTTTAAAAAAGCTGAAAATTATTTTTGCACTACAAAAAAAGAAGCGAAAAAGAACATTTAATATTATAAGAAGGCAATAAACTAACATTTCAAAGTTCTTCAATTTACAAAAACTTAATCAAGAAGTTATATTATGTAATTTTTATCGTGTAAATAGGGTAACATTTTGATACGGCGAACAAAAATAAAACTTTATTAAAAGTTAGCCTATGAGCGATTCATTTTTACTTAATCGAAACTTTAAATACCTGTATTAGAAAAATAACTTTTTTTAAAAAAAAAATAATTTTTAATATAAGCATAAATATCTGTGCTTGATTAAATTTTTATTTTTTAAATACTGTGTTGAAACCCAAGTTGAAAAATGGTATCTAATTTTCTTTTTTCACACATGAGGATAAAATTCCATTTTTAGAATCGTATCAATTTAAAGGCTGCTTATCTATTGTAACATTTTGATTCAATTTTCAAAATAATTTAATTTGCCTGGAATTAGAGTTTTTTTTATTAGAATTTTCTAATAAAAATGTAATTCGAATTGAATGTTTCAATTTGAATAATTCAATTATAACAATTTTGATGTAAAAAGATGATTTGTGTATTATTTTTTGTGTATGTATTTCAATAGAATTGTAACATAATTTTAAGCAATAAAAAAAGGAGATGAAAGAAATGATCTGTTTGTGAATGGAAAAAAAACTTTAATCTTTTTATATTTTTACATTTTTTATGAATTTTGTTTATTAGATATGAATTACTTTATGTGTTTATTATAATAATTACAGTCGGGCTCCTATTTAACGAATAATAAACCCCGAATTAACGAATTACTTCAACAGCTGAAAACATTTTTTTTATTAGTTTGTGTTAGAAAAAACTGGATTTATTTCAAATGATATCCTTTTTGTCCGGAACAGAAAAGAATTTTGTAGCAAATTTCAAAGGGAATGAGTGTAGAACGTTATTAGACTTTACAGGGGTAGATGAGTGTATATATATATATATATATAATGAGTGCAACCTCTTCTGTGTGATTTGAATAGGACAGGGAATCCTTTCTTATCTCATCCCACTCCACAAAACACGGGATATTTTAAGACTTTTACAATCATTTTACATTTGATGACGGACTGCCTATTGGTGAAACTGAAATTCAGGAAATTGTTGATTTGTCAAAACTGATGAATAGCGATTCTGATGCAGAAAAATTGACATTGAAACTTCTATAAAAACTATTGCATTTTCTAATGCTTTACATCATTTGGAAACTGAAAATATATCTCAAGCAGCAGGATGTAAATGACGCAGTATTTTCTTATCTGCATAAACTCGAGAAAGAACTCTTTCGAGTCAGGAAGAGGCCGCGGTAGCATAGTGGTCAAGGTATCGGATCGTGGCTGGCATGTCATGAGTTCGAGCCCAGTACCCCTGAAGACCCGCCGTGTAGGGGAGCGATGCACATTAAATTTGTCCAGAGCTCAAAGGTCCTCTCGTTGATGTGGTGTGGTAGTAAGGTGAGGGGCTGCCAGCTCAGGCGTCGTCCGCGTCACTTGACCATGGTTCAAAATGACGAGGTCCGTCGCCCAAAGCCCTCGTGTAGCTGAACAGTGCGACGTCAATATTCACTCACTCACATTCGAGTCAGGAATCAAACAAATTGTCAAATATCTACTCATCAGAATTGGAGCGTAATAATTAACTATTAGCATTTTTAGTTGTTGAACAAAAAATGTGTAATTTCTAACAATAGATATGTTATGCGTATTTGCTTATTACGGGATTTCCAAAAGATAAAAGCAAAAAAATTTGTATTTTGTTTGGGATCCCGATGTAACGAACAAAATGTCCAGTCCCAATGAATTCTTTAAATCAGGGTTCGACTGTATATTTCATCTCACTGTGAGGAAAAAATAGAACTCGACACAAATAACTACAAAAAATATATTAAAATCATTTAATCGATCTTGCTGCACTAAAATTTGCATTTTTAATTTTTTTCCCCCCTCCTTTTACTCTTGCAGCTTCAACAAAGGGCATTTTTAGCCTCTGCTGTGCAACAGAATCTCCAAATTCAACAACATCTCATGCAGCAAAATCAAGCTCTTCAGCACTTACTGTCCAATAGTACGGTACGTATTGCTTGTCTCTCTTTCACACAGTCTCTCCCATTCTTA